>JAHDVE020007989.1:0-50216 GCA_022606495.2 Halesus radiatus | reverse complement strand
AATTTGGAACGAACGGCTGCTGCGGCGGCGGGGTGCTCGGTTTCGTGGTGCCCGGCCACTCTGTCTCGCACGTACTGGGCACTGCTGGGGGAACACGTCGCCCCGAACATCATAGATGTCAACTGGTACGTCTCTGGGTCCCGTGTGCCAGGCGACCTCCAAAGGTACAGCTGGGAGGGCTGGTCCTCTCTCCTGATGTGGATGCGCAGGAACATCTCTTGTATATCTGCAGCGATGGCCACATTTCCCTCTCGGAAGCGAAGGAGGTTCCCCAGGAGTGAGGACAGCACGTCAGGGCCGGTCATCAGCTGGTCATTCAGAGACGTCCCTCGGCATCGGCTGGCGGCATCAAAGACGATTCTGATTTTCCCCGGCTTGTTGGGATTTGTCACCGCGAAGTGAGGAAGGTACCACTTTCGCGGGGCAGGTAATGATGCCTCGTGGGTTGAAAGCTTCCTGGCGTAGCCTTTGGCGACAAGTTGTGACATCTTGTCGGCGTAAGCGGCCGCCAGGGTGGGGTCCGCCGCCAGCTTCTTGTCGAGAGATTGTAGCCGCTTCAGTGCGCACTGCCGGTTGTCGGGTAGCACGGTTGTCGGGTCTTTCCACAGGAGTCCGGTTTCCCACCTCCCGGTAGCGAGGGGGCGGGTGGTCTCTCCCATCATCGCTAGTGCCTTTGCGTCTTGAGCATTGACCCGAGCTGCTGATGTAACGCCGAGGGAGTCGATGGCGAAGTTTGTCCTCACCAACTCCCTCAAGCGGGCGTCCGCGGCGGTCTCTGCTTGCAGGGCCAGAGTAGTGGCTGGGTCGTCAGCGCCAGGGTTTGTTCCCCCGTGAGCGATCCACCCTAAAGCGGTCCGCGACACTATTCGTGTAGTGTTGTCCTCACGGACCTCTCTTGATACAATCAGGTGGGCGTTGTCTTGCCCGATCAAGAGCTTCGGGGTGATGCGTCGTCCTGGCACTTGCTGCTCCGGCAGGTTCAGCTCGGCTATGGTGCTCGCGGTGATGGAGAAGGTCGTGTTCAACCCGGCGCCTCTGAGGGTCAGCTTCACGCGTCGGGAGCGGGCGTCGGAGGTGCACATGCCCTTTGCTCCGTGAAGCCGTACGGCACGGACCGGACCGCTTGCACCGGTCAACATCGCGATCTCGGCGTCGACAAGGGTCACGGTCGAGCCCTCATCTAACAGCGCGAACACTGACACTTCACTCCCTGCGGGCCCGCGAAGCACAACCGGCACAACTTTCAGCAGTACGCTATCGTCTGTATTTCGGCGTCATAAGTTTACTTCGCCCACAACCGGCTCCGTTTTTCGCACTTCATGGAGCAACCGATGGTGGGGATGCCGGCACTCCCCCACCCCGCACCACACTTTCACTTTGCACTCCCTCGAGTGGTGTCGACCGAGGCACTTTCGGCACAGGTTACTCGCGCGCACGGTCTCCCAGCGGAGGGCGACAGATTTCCCGGCGAATACCGCACAATCCCGAATGGCGTGGAACTTATTGCACTGCGCGCAATTGTCACTTCGCACTGTCGCCCTTTTCCCGGCTGAAGACCGGTGGGCAGAGTCGGTCGCGGCACGCTTCCTGGGTCCGGGCGTAGCCGCGCTCGTCGGGGGCGCGGCCGCCGCGTTCACTAACACTTGTTCGCGGCGCCCTCGATTTGGTCGAACCGGGTCGAGCATGCCGCTAATCGGGATCACTTTCGCGACGCTTCGCAAGAACATTGAGAGCTGCAGTAGTGTGGCCGGGGTGGATTGGCCTAGCTGGCGCAACTCGAGCAGCCAAGACATCCTCAGGGTGCAGGGCATCTTGGCGGTGACGTCGGCTAGTAGGGCGGGGTTGGTGAGGTAGCCCTCCGTCCTCAAGTCTCGCAGGGAGGCCACCAAGTTCTGGACCGTCCCAGAGAAGTCGGCGATCTCCTCGAGTGAAGCTTCCGCTGACAGGTGCGGCAGCTTCTTCACCTTATTCAACATAAGGTTGGCGATGGATCCTGAGCCACCGTACCGCGTCTCGAGGGTGGCCAGGATCTCTGGGACCTGTTCGGGATCCAGCAGGAGGGAGTAGACAGCCTCCCGGGCCCTGCCTTTCAGCGCGCGCTGCAGTCTGATGAGGTTCTCGCTGGATGTCAGCCTGCAGGTGTTGGTCGACTGGTGGTACTGCGCTATCCAGGCAGGCCACTCGAGAGGGTCCCCGGAGAACGTGGGGAGGTCCTTGGCTGTAGATTGTCGAGCAATGAGGGCAGTCATCCGGACATCCTCCTCGACGGACGGGCGGGGGCTCTCTGTTACGCGTGTCGATCGGATCGCCTCGGCAATCATAGCGCCGATCCGTGCCACGGTAGGGTCCTCGCCCTGCTGGACCCACTCTCTGGTATGCCGGGCAGTCTCGTCGGCGGTAGGCTGCGGCGGGAACAGCGGCGAGTAGCTGGGATGCCCGATGTTGACGGGCTGGGACCCCGCGTGCACCTGCGAGGTAGACGGCTCTGCATAGGGCTGCGCGTAGAGTGGGCGGGCTCGTGGCTCGGCGTACGGCAGCGGCTCGGCATACGGCAGTGGCTCGGCGTAGCGTCCGGCCGGCGCTGCGGGGCAAGGGAGCACAGCGGGGCCGAACGTTGCAGCGGGGAGGGGGTACCCCTCAGCCGGGGCTCGCACAGCACGCGTCTCTGCGTCGGTCATCTGTACTCGTACCGGCTCGGGGATTGGCTGCACAGCTGCGGGGACGTCCTGCTTGGCGGGCTGCATGGCCGACAATAGCGCGGCGAGCTGCTTGGCATGCTGCTCCCTCAAGGCGCGCATCTCCCGTTGTAGCTGCCTCACGGTGTCCTCTGTGGTGGAGGAGTTGTTCTCAGCATCGGAGGACTGCGCAGTGGTGGGTGTGGGCGCGGCACCGAGCGCAGCGCCGAGCGCAGTGCCGGGCGCCGGGCCGAGCGCAGCGCCGAGCGCAGCGCCGAGCGCAGCGCCGAGCGCAGCGCCGAGCGCCGGTCCGAGCGCAGGTCCGAGCGCAGGTCCGAGCGCAGGTCCGAGCGCAGGTCCGAGCGCAGGGCCGAGCGCAGCGCCGGGCGCAGGTCCGAGCGCAGGTCCGAGCGCAGGTCCGAGCGCAGCGCCGAGCGCACCGGCGGGAGCAGCGTCGGGCGCAGGGGCGGGCCCGGAAGGGGGTGGGGCAGCGGCAGACGGCCCGGCGGCAAGCCACGTGGCGGCAGGCCACGCGGCGGCAGGCGGCGCGGCGGCGATCGCAGCGGCGGGCGCGGCGGCGAGCACAGCAGCGGGCACAGCGGCGGGCACAGCGGTGGACTCGGGCTGAGACTCCGAGCTCGAGGCCTCTCGACGGCTGCGACGTGCAGGCATCTCGGCACGTACAAGGCACGAAGACGTACAGACGTCGCTTGTAGTCGAGAAGGCGTGCAGACGTCACTGAAGGCGAGAAGGCGAGAAGGCGAGAAGGCGTGCAGACGTCACTGAAGGCGAGAAGGCGTGCAGACGTCACTGAAGGCGAGAAGGCGTGCAGACGTCACTGAAGGCGAGAAGGCGTGCAGACGTCACTGAAGGCGTGAAGGCGAGAAGACGTCACTAGTAGTCGTGAAGGCGTGAAGTAGATCCTGGCTCAAGAAGGACCATGTACGGGACAAGATCTGTAAACTCTTGCGCACGTTTTAGAAGAAGAAGATGAGGCTGGCCACTTCGACGCTTCAGAGCAGGGTAGGAAGGAAGGGAGAAATGCCTTGAAAAAGACAAACGATTTCTTGCAAGGAGGTGGTGAGGGCGAAGAGAAAGTCACGGTCGGTTTTCATGCCGGGTGAAGATGCAGGCGAAGTAGGTAGAAGGCGTGTTGAATCCGTGAGAATACTCTGAATTTTAGAAATGCACTCGTCGTTCAAGTACTTCGGTGCGATACCGTGCGGCGAATCGGGCAGTTTGAACTCGTGAATATTTCGCGAGCTGCCGCAGACTCTGTCAATCTTGGATCGACTTGATCAAAAAATTAGGATGTCAATCACGACCTTCTGCTTGAATTGAGCCTATTGCAATCTTCACCTATTTTTTATTAAAGCAACCAAAATTATTACAAAGTATGTCCTGGGGGTCAAAGTAGGACAGGTAATACTTTGCCGTCAATTTACAAAAAAATGCATTGTACAAACATAAAATAAGTAAGTTTACTCGATTACGCGGGCGCTAATGAACAGATCAGAAAAGATTGTTTATTTAGATCAGTCACCGCGGCCGCAGGAATCGCTCACAAAGACAGACAATTTTGGTAGAACAATAATTTTGAAAGGTTTTTGTGGATCAGAGGGGCTCGACCAATGAGAGCCCGCTCTGTTTCGGGACCGTTGCCGGGAGCGACCGTAGGGGTGGCGGGGGTCGGAGAAATGTCCCGTTAGCACCCAGTAGCGTCTCGGGACGAAAACGAGGTTCAGGGGCGTAGGAAAAAGAAAACGATGACGTGCACTGTCATCATCACTTCTTCGAAAACCCCGGAACTACGCTTGTCGAAAGCCAATATGTACTGAAATGGGGCGTTTGCACAAATCCTCTTTTTGTGTAAACATAACAAGATAGGGATGCGTATCTAGTCGCTTCTATCAGGTTAAAATTAAAGTCGGGCGTTGCACAATTAATTATTTGTGCAGACAAACAAACAAGACAGAGACGCGTATCTAGTCGCTTCTCTCACTCTCTCTCGTTTGTGGTCAGGTCGTCTGTTATGAGCCTGATCAGTACTACATGCCAGCTCGATCGAGAACGTATCGAGTCGTCTCTCGTTCGAAACTGCACGAACTCAGTAGTTGATTTCGTATCTAGTCGTACCACCTACTGAGTTATGTACTGGTTGATGTTATGCAAATGGAGGGTATTACAAACTTTGATAGTCACGTCTGGTATACAGCACTTTCCTCCTTTAGTGTCCAACCTTTTCAGCAGAAATCATCCTATTTTACTGGTGGATTCGGAAGATTATTTTGGATTTGTATTAAAATTTTGTGTTTGAAGAAGAATCGGATAGGGATTGTGAATAAATTATTGGTTTCGGTAATATTTCTCAATTATCGGCAATTTCCTTCTTTAGTGCCCAATCATTTCGGGATAAATCATCGGCTTTCACTGGCCGATTCTGTAGATTTTTTCTGGTTTTTAATAATATTTTGTGTTTGGAGAAGAAACGGATAGGGATTGTGAATAAATTATTAGTTGCAGTAATAATTCTCAATTATCGGCACTTTCCTTCTTTAGTACCCAATCATTTCGGGATAAATCATCGGCTCTCACTTGCCGATTCTGTAGATTTTTTCGTGGTTTTAATAACATTTTGTGTTTTGAAGAAGATTCTGAATAATTTATTACTTTCATTAATAATTCTCACTTACCAGCACTTTCCTCCTTTAGTGTCCAACCTTTTCAGCAGAAATCATCCTATTTTACTGGTGGATTCGGAAGATTTTTTTGGATTTGTATTAAAATTTTGTGTTTGAAGAAGAATCTGATAGGGATTGTAAATAAATTATTAGTTTCATTAATAATTATCTCTTTTCAGTACTCTCCTTTTGTACTATCCAACTGTTTCATCAGAAATGATGGGCTTTTGCCTGCCTATTCTTTAGAATATTTCGGATTTTTCCTAAAATTTTGTGTTTGAAGGACAATCTGATAGGGATTGTGAATAAATTATTAGTTTCAGTAATATTTCTCAATTATCGGCAGTTTCCTTCTTTACTGCCTAATCATTTCGGGATAAATGATTGGCTCTCACTGGCCGATTCTGTAGATTTTTTCATGTTTTTAATAACATTTTGTGTTTGAAGAAGGATCGGATATGGATTGTGAATAAATTATTAGTTGCAGTAATAATTATCTCTTTTCAGTACTCTCCTTTTGTACTATCCAACTGTTTCATCAGAAATGATGGGCTCTTAATGGCCGTTTCTTTAGATTTTTTCTTGTTTTCAATAACATTTTGTGTTTGAAGAAGATTCTGATAGGGATTCTAAATAATTTATTAGTCTTATTAAAAATTCTCATTTATCAGCTCTTTCCTCCTTTGTGCCCAACCAATTCAGGAGAAATCATCGGCTTTTACTCGAAGATTCTGATGATTTTTTCGTGTTTTCTAGTAAGCATTTTACCGATTGATTTATTTCATTCTGATCCCAACATGGAAACCATGTATTTATGTACCATTACTTCTAATCCTTTCCAACCTGTTAATAAATAAACAAAATATCATTCGGTTTGGGTGGATATTTTGGCCTCGAATCGAAAATTTAGTTTTGTATGAAACGGGGCGCGCAGCCGTTCCTCTTAAAATAGGCGAATCTATCAAACGAAGCTTCTGTTTCTGCACAGAGTCGAGGGTTTAGTTCAGATATTGTGGGGCTCTCGACCAGAGGTGGCTGCCAAATTCTACAGTGGGGCCAATTTGCGATTTATACATGCTCAGCAGATGTGCACTATTCAAATGTCTGCGGACTCTATACAGTACACCCAGCTTCTGAGACGGTAACTTTACTCTGGCTTCGATGGAGCCCCCATACCTGAGCTGAACACTTATGGTTACATAAAGCATATCAATGGAGGGCTTGTTGGTAAGATTGCTTCTCTTAACGGACACCAGATTATCATTTAGATCCCTTTTAGACTTAATCAGATATCATTGGGTGTTTGAAACATTAAATTCGACGAGGTTATTCTTACCCTAAGAGGAAAATTTCTCAATGTAACCGTCCATTCTCTGCTTTAAAGCCCTCCGAGCCGTTGAGTTTGTGTGCCCTTTCGGGGCTTGTCAAACAAAAAGCTGTCATGGACTGTACTGTCATCCGCGTAACAATTGATTGGTGCACATGTCATAAGGTCATTGTTGTATATGATATAAATAAAATCTTTGTTTTAACTGTGTTTTTACAGGGTTTATTATTTTCATACCTTCGATTGGATTTCATACAGATTTTCAGATATTGTTGCCATTAAAGGAGAAATAATATTTTGTGGAAACTGGAAGAAAGCGAGAATTTAATTAAAATAATGATTTTTTTTCTGTGGCACTTTTCGTTCAGTACCTACTTAAAAGTTATTTCGTGATCATTGTCTACGAATTCATTATTGTCTATTCCTTACTCAGTTGATCTTTAATTTAGGCGAATGCATGCTCTAATGCACAACTTTGCTGTGTCTAACGCGACCTCGATCAACTTACGCCAATTACCAATACCTTCGTGCAAGTTAGGGAATCCACTTGACAAAATTCAACACGGCTAACCAAGAAACCTTTGAGCTGTCAATTTGACATTGTATTTCGAATTCATTAATAAAAAATACGGAATACCGATGTTTTGGTTATTGATAACTGTTTTTACATAGAGGAAGCAGCATCAGACAACAGATTCAGTCGAATAACGACGATTTTCTCAACCGTTTTCACTTTTCTCAATTTCAAGGTCTTATTTCCAACCGAAACGAAATATTCAACGCTTATACAATTAGACTTACGTTATAACAATATTCTATTTCAGAATACTTTTTTCGCGTTTGAACTATTTATTACAACCCTACGACAGCAGTTCCATGGATCTACTAAATCCGGAGGCTGTTTTCATTAAAACGGAACCAGGGCTCCAGGAAGAAGGTGGAGATGAATTGACGTATACGGATATAGATGTCGACCTCCCGGAGGTGAAAAGGGAATGTTTCCAGTATGCCGAGAGTACTCCGACAGCCGGTAAGTTGCATTGCATATGCAAAAGGTATAGATGTTAAAGTCGCATGTTCAGAATTTACATTCATTTTGAAGCATTTTGCAGAATGGACATATTACGCTTGTTCACGACGTCCTCTCTTGCCGTAAATATGTTGCTTGGTATTTACCTTAAAATGAATCTTTACAGAAAACTGCATTGCTAAAAATATGCTTCAGATTCCTCAGTTTTTACTAAAACCATTTACAAATATATATAAATGATTCAATAAAACATTATTCTGTAAATATTTCAAGTTGCAACTCAGTGGAAAAACTTGTAATTTAAAAAACAAATTGTCTTTAGATTCATAAAAATAAATCAAAAATATTTGGATGTGCAGAGATGTAAAATAAGGCACTTCATTTTTTAGTTTAATAAATAAAAACGCGGACGTATTGAGGGAGAATTGATGCCCCCGTGTTGATTTTTTAAAATATGACATTGAGCGGCTTCCACACGAGCGGGTGTCCTAACTGTTGGGTGGCCCGACCGAAATTGTGTTTTGTCGCCACACGGCAAATTTCATCAGTAGTCACATGAACATAGTCGAAAGCGTACGTTCCATGGGTCGCTGCTAGTTGCTACATTTCGTAGTAATCAGTTGAACATCGGCGGAAGCGCACGCACCTTACGCGAACACTTCCGTGTTCAACATAAAAAAAACTTCCCGCTGACACTTGACAGCTACAATAGCTATTGAAAACGATCTATTTTAAGTATCTTTTGCTTAATTGGGGGTTATAAATTGCATTTTCGTTTTCCCATTTTCAAACAAAAAAACCTTAGTTGCCATCATACGGATATATTATTTGGAAAAAAATCGAATGTCGACTACCATAATAGAGGCATGTGCCTAGTTTGGGAGTCGAAAATAATCTAAACTTTGTACCAAAAACTATAAATCTGAATGATCAAAATTAATAAAATGGAACTGTCAACCTTCCGACGGACTTGTTTAGAGATTTATCAGAGGAAATTCAAATCGGAGAATATAATTTTTAAATTAAATTAAACTTAAGAAAAATTGTATTTAAAATTTATGTATCTATGGATTGTATCGAACACAGGTATGTTTCATTTTTATTTTAAAACGTTAAATAAATCGCAATTTCCAAAGTGAAATTTCAAATTCCCAGACCGCTTCGTTCAGCGGAGACAAGGAGTATAGCGATTATTGCCAAGTCAAAAACTAGAAACTCGAATAATATAATTTTGCCGTTGACCACACCGTTGCCCGCACGATGGCAGCCGCTATAGGTTAAATACTAGGTCTAGTAATTCCGTTCTCTTTCCTGTTGCCACGCCTCTTCTGGGCCAGGAATATGCCGCCACACGGTTCTTTTTGCCTATTTATGGCGAAACCACTGGGCCACCCTCTCGTGTGGAAGGCACTTTTGACTACAGTTCCATCCGTACAGCCAATTGTAAATATTAAATTAACTATAGGTTCTTTAGACGTTATTAGACGATATTTTTTTGTCCAGTGGATCGTCTTTTTCTATGAAATTTTCTAAAGAATTTTCCGTGGAAAAGGACAACCCATGAGCAATCTCGATTATTAAAAGTATCGTGTAAGAACGACTTTAGTTTGGGATTATTCTTTCTTTATTAAACATACTAAGACCATAACAACCCATTCTTTAAATATCCATTTTATACAGTTGGCACTTCCGACAAAGGTTAAATGACACATCATGCTAACAACATTAAAGATGGCGTCATTTCTATTTCACTATTTACGCGGTTTTCAATAGTCCAAATGGAAATATTTACCGATTATTCTATTCGCTATAAACATCAAAACCGTTGTGAAGTTATTCAAGAGAAAATGCTTTTCCATCTAGTAGCATCCGTCTCTGATACGGACATTTGTTGTCCTTCTTATTTCTTAAATTTTCTCCAGTCTTTTTCCAAATTCCGTCCTCTAAATGCGTTATTTAAATTATTTTTAAATATAAAAAAATTAAATATGTTTTGTTGTAGTGGGATGACCTATTTAAAAATGTGGTTCGTTGTTCGTATTGACATTTATATGTACGTATTGTTCTTCTGATCTTCCAGGTTGCATTAGTGTGGAGACTGTTACCATCAAGGCTGTACCAGGACCCCGGGAAGATGGAAGAGGAATTCCTCATACGGAAATAGACATAGACCTCCTGGATGTTAAAAAAGAAAGCTTAGAGCACTCTGATAGAATCACCCAGACGGCAGGTAAAACCAACTTTTGTGGTTGTCAAATTAACAATTCGTGCCCTCCTAATTTTACCGTATTTTTTAATGAATTTTCTGAACTTAAATTTACTAGGTTTTATCTGTAATCTTTTTCAGACTTTAAGACGCATCCTGGGGGGAAACGATTATCTTGTAACTATTGTAACTACTCCTGCTCATACAAGTCTCGATTGGAACGGCACTTGCGCACTCATACTGGAGATAAACCTTATTCGTGTTCCGGCTGCAACTATTCGTGTTCTACGAAGGCAGCTCTAAAACGTCACTTTCTGACTCACAGTGGAGTAAAACCATTTACATGTTCCGACTGTAACTATTCGTGTTATAGAAGAGGAAATCTAAAAATTCACTTTCTCAATCACAGTGGGGAAAAACCTTTTTCATGTTCCGACTGCAGCTATACGTGTTCTACTAAGGGAGCTCTAAAAACTCACTTTCTGACTCACAGTAGACAAAAACCTTTTTCATGTTCCGACTGCAGTTGTACGTGTTCTACGAAGGCAGCTCTAAAACGTCACTTTCTGACTCACAGTGGAGTAAAACCATTTACATGTTCTACTTGCATGAAAACATTTTCTCGTAAGGAAAATTTGAAGATACACATTCTAATTCACAGTGGAGAAAAACCTTTTTCATGTTCCGCCTGCA
Source organism: Halesus radiatus (assembly GCA_022606495.2). Taxonomy (NCBI): domain Eukaryota; kingdom Metazoa; phylum Arthropoda; class Insecta; order Trichoptera; family Limnephilidae; genus Halesus; species Halesus radiatus. The sequence continues at coordinate 39,604 of JAHDVE020007989.1, read as the reverse complement.
ACTATAGGTGTTCTACGAAGGGAGTTCTAAAAACTCACTTTCTGACTCACAGTAGAGAAAAACCTTATTCATGTTCCCAGTGCTAATATTCTTGCTCTCGAACAAGCTCTCTAAGAACTCACTTGCTGACTCACAATGGAGAAAAATCTTAACTTACAGTGGGGAATATCTATATCATGTTCCGAGTGAAACTTCATGTTCTAAAAATTGATATTTGAATAGACAATATACAAAAAGCAGGTTACCGAGTTAACAGGAACAAGTTATGGGAGGTATTGTTTAAATATCGAGTGAATCCTAATTCGCCTCTCTGTACGAAGGAAGTGTTGCATATGTTAGGGTAAACGGCGATTTTACGGGGTGGTTTAACATCACAAAAGGTGTTAAGCAAGGCAGCGTAATGTCACCGTCGTTATTTAATCTATACGTGGAAAATTGTATGCAAGAAAGGAGGTGGGCTTTGGTGCGAAAATGAGGAATTTCTAAGTATGTTGCCTGTTGCATGCTGATGATACGGTGCTGATTGTTAACAGTATTATCTACAGTTCCTCGTATCCAGGATGAACTAACTATCTATGTAGAATCTAAAGTCGTGGTGTTTGAAAGAGAGTGTACGAAAACAGTGTTCAATTTAGTTGTGAATGACGCATACTTGGAGCAGGTCGATGAGTTCGTGTATTTGGGAAGTATGTTTACGAGATGTGGATAGACTGATAGGGACATTGAAACAAGGGTGAATGTAGGAACTTCCATTAACGGATGACTGAACGCGGTTGGCGCTAACAAGAAGTTTTCCAGAAAAGCGAAGCTATCAGTGCACAATGGTGTTCTGATACCAACCTATGATGTATGGCAGTGAGGCATGGAACTGGCAGAGGGAGGATGAAAGTAGACTGAATGCTACAGAAATCTCTGAGGCGATTGTGTTTGCCAAGATCGAGTTGTTTGGCCTCTGCCTACTCCTGTGGAGAAACGGCGAGGTGGTTAGTTAGTTAGTGATTTTTTGTTGTTGTATTGTAACCATTAACCAGTTATGTTTCCATAAAAATAAATATTTTACGATTATTTGAAAAATATTAAAAAATTAAGCATTAAAATCTGCCCTGATGATGAACACTGTAACGCTTTACGAAACGTTGTCTACAGGAGGAAGCGTAACACAACACAATAACTCAGAAACTAGTTAAGAAAAACACAGAATTACGAGTATAAACTTTAAATCTGCCAAACATGTGATAATTCCACATAGTTTTCACACTTTCAATAATAACTCTAAATAGTTCTTTTAAACAATGTTATGCTTGTTAAAATGTTCTGCTATGTAATTATTAATTATTGCTGACAGCTGTTTCGCCTTCCGAAGGCATTAGCAAACCGTCTCACTTTTTTACAAATAAACACCTTCTAAACTTTATATTACAATGGATTTCTACAAATTTAACTTTATAACTATAAATATCTATCTGTTAATATAAAAACTAATTTAAAAATATATTTTATTATTATAAAAATATGCACTACGTTTATTTCCATTCATTGTATTCCCAAGAGTTAAGAACCTCATTTACTTCAAATATGGATTTTTAATATTTCATAAATTTTCTCAGTTTTATTTTATGTAGATACTATGCAAGTTAATTGACGGCTACATATAACATGTTTATTTATTGTATAATGTACGCCCTATATGGGCTTTTACATATAAAGTTAGTTAAAATAAACAGGTGCAAAACACATAACGGTAGGTTCATATACAATATATCGAACAAATACAGGAATAACATAGTGTAAGTACCATCCTAAGTAATAAGTTCCAGAGGCGAATAATCAAAATGTACCTCACATTCACTGATACTTATCCTCTAGACACATATAATAATAATTATTGCGGATGTAAGCAATAATCGTTTGTTTGTATTTGTATTCCGAGCAGTTAAAAATGTCTTCTATATCTGAATATGTATTACCTGCTGTGTGGAGTCTAGGTACTAATGAATGTTTGAATGATTCAGTCCTGAAATTATTGTTATAGTTGAACAAAATTTTAGATCGAGTAGTTCTAGTTGGAATATTAAATGTAATTAAGCTGACAATATCAGTTCTGTCTATAAAACCATTAACAATTTTGAAAATAAAATTTATGTTAAGTAAGGTAAAAGCGTGAGAAGCTTTTAATAGATATTAACATTTTTATTTATTTTTAGACTTTTAGTTATTTACAGTGTTGCGGGCTGTGGACGCATTTGCGCACCGATGCGTGAATTTTGAAACTTTTTATATTTAATCACTCTAGGTAAGCACTATCCAGCTAGCCTAGCTAAGCAATTTACGGGTGCATTTCTTCAATTCATGGATACGATTGTCTCAAAAGGAGTTTTAAGTTTAGTTCTGAATTCTGTCGAGTCTTTAATAATTCTTAAGTCATGCTTTAATTCACTCCAGGCTTAGGGTCGTGATACTTCGAAAGCACGATCACCGAACTTAGTATTAGGTGTGCGCTTTGGTTCCTTCAACCTCCCGATAGCTGGTGATGCTGCTGTCCTAAAGGTGGACTGCCATGAATTGGTATTATCAGAAATACACACATCTGATGAATAAGCCGCAGCCATTCCGTTAAGTGACTAAATACCATCCAGCAGAGCTTGAATTAGATTCTTTCAGGACATTTGAGCCAGTGGAGATTTTTGAGATGGTCTGAAACGTGAGAGGATATTTAGATACGTCGGTGATGAGTCTTGCTGTAGCGTTGAATACTCATTGCAATTTGTTAATTTGGTATTTGGGGAGACTTGTATATATTCCGTTGCAGTAATCTAGACGTGACACAACGTACGAATTTAGAAGCAGTTTTGTTTATCTGTTGGCAGGTTTCTCCGTACTGCCTTTATTTGCCTCAATTAAAAGAAATCTGTCCTTACAGTTCTGTTTACTTGACTTTTAAGTGAAAAGTCTGCATCCAGATTGGCACCGAGTAATTTAACACACGTCTTCGGAGTAATGTCACTTCCTGAAACATTTATTAGGGAGTTATCAATGATATGCTGATGTCTGCTTGTGGCGGTCCAGAGAAACTCAGTCTTTGACGGATTCAGCTTCAATCTAAGTAATTGTAAAAGGTAATTTATAAAATAATGGGCGCCAAGTCTAGCATCTAGGTCCTCTACTGTTCTTGATACTAATCAACGACCTACAAGAATGCATTCAACACGCCACTTGCCTGCTTTTTCTGAGGATCTAAAACTGACAGTGAAGATTTGCAGCAGTGAAGATGGCATTAAATTACAACTGGACTTGGAAGCAATAACCGCGTGAGCTGACGAAAGTAAATTATATTTTATCACTGAAAATGTGCATCTATGACGTATATGCGTTAAAAAAACTCCGTTAAATTTATTTATAAAAGAAGGGAGGATATATTGTCATCCGTTAAATCCACCAAGGAACTTCTGGCAGTTTTTGATTCCAATTCGTTTTCAGACCATATATTGCAGTTGTCTACATCGTGCTACAAATTATTAGGGTTCGTTATAAGATCTAACAAACAGTTCACTAAACCCGAAGCCATGACTTATATTTTCAACTGCATTATATGGTCCAAACTTGAGTACGCTTCTGCTGTATGGGCCACATACGAGAAACAGCATATAGAAATGTTATCTCAAATTAAAATATAAACTTCTATATCTATATATGAGAATGCACAATATTTGTCTTTGTATAGAAAGACAATGTTTTCAAAATTGTAAAAATAAATCTATAATTAAGGGCCATGTCAAGGGTCCGGATAATTAAAATAACAGAACAGAAAATCGCCTCAGAACAGGACACCCTAGTGAGGAGGACTGTGAATGCTGTGACTTTATACTTTTGTTATAATAATATGCATTATACTTACATACTGTCTCTATAATTATAGTTTCATATTTATACATTATTACTAAAGTCACATACATGTACAATCTTTACGTTGAAACCAATAACTAAAAATAAAGAAAAACAGTCAAATCATTTTAGAGGGCAGGTTCGAATATATTTGTGTTCCCCAATAGTGATTATAACTGGTTCGAACTAGTTTTAAAAACCCGCCGCAGTCCCTTATTACTCTGCAGTAGTCTTACGACACAGTACACCGCTATACATGGAATAATCTCTTGTATTTATAAGACTTATATACATATTCGAAAACATTCACTACAATTTAAAAATCTGCCATCATGACTGAGACTGCTAAAATCGTGATTCAATTTAATTATGTTTATTATTCCTTTAAAAAATTATGATTTAACGCATTTTAAAAATAAATCTCAATTATTATAATTGTTGGCTTCAATTATAATTATTCAGGGGGATTAGCTATGAACGTTCTTATTTTTCCTTAAAATCGCTAATTTTTTAACGTCTACTGACTACCCAACACCGAAACGCGCGTTTTTATTTAGCACCGTAAGCGAAAGGTTAACAGCAAGTTTCCCCTTCCCACCGGCATGACCATTGGCGAGTTGGTCCTGGAGGCCGGGAAATAAAACAGTCTTTGCCGTTGGTGACATAGATAACCATCGGGAAAATGGAAATTGATGCTCTCGATGATAGCCGAGTTTTCGAACCATCTACGAATCAGTTTAGTATATTTTGACCCGTTGGTGGTTCATTCTACTCCTTACTAATGAGTTAGGTATATGATATTATGGGAACCCGGGCGTCTTTAAAATTCCGTGCGGTAAGTAGGACGAAACACAGCATTTTTAATGAAATCTACAGGTGACTTCAATACGAGTATGAAATGTCAGCCTATTATCAAACACTATACCAACATCCTTCATAATGGAGACACGTTTTAAACTTCGGGCGTTCATATTATACCGGTAAGACCAAGTATGACACGCCCTTGTGAAAGAAAGAATGAAACATTTAGAAATGTTGAACTCAATCTGATTTCTCTTACTAGAATCGATAATTCTATCAATATCCGATTGGAGTCGAATGCAGTCTTCTAAAGTTAATATTTCTAAGAACAGTTTTAGGTCATAAGCGAAAAGAAAAAACCTGGAATGCAGAATACTCTCTGCAATATCGATGATAAAAATAAAAAAGATGAGGAACTCCAGAGAGCATAATATTCCATCCGATACAAATTGTTTTCTTCCAGTAAAATAGTTGGCAAAGAATATTAGAAACCGTAAAGAGAAATATTTGAATCTTTGACAGTTTATTTAATAATATGTCATAGTTTACAGCATCAAATTCATTTTAAAAATCATTGTATAAGCAATCAACTTCGTAACCTTTTTCTTGAGATTTTGATACATAATCTGTGAGTACCAATAGGTTCGTGTCTGTTGATCAGCATCCGTAATTAAAGTATATAGTATATATTAAGTGAAACAAATAAAACACTCGAAAAAAAATTGTACACAAGATTTATTTATTAATTACATTACGTAAATACATTTATACAGCAAATAACATAAAAGAAAGTACATAATATTGTATGAAGACTAATAAAAATTGAAAATATTTAGGCAATTGATGTCACTAATCTCATCTAAACAACATGACTTGACTTCGGGAAAATCTGCTTTATCTAATCTTTTAATATACCAAAAGTATATATATCCAAGTCCACGTAGAGGAAGTTACGAATTATTTCTGTTTATACCGATTTCAGCAAGGCATTCAACAAATTGTATATATTTTTTGTTAAAAAGGCTACAGAAATTTGACATAGACGCGTTTCCATATATGTGGTTCCATAGTTACCTAAGAAACTATTGCTATTTGTTTTTTTAACTAACTAACTAACCATCACGCCGTTTCCCCGCAGGGGTAGGCAGAGAGGACGGACCGCCAAACAACTCGATCTTGGCATACACTTCTTGCTTCATTCACATTCATACATCGTCTCATACATTCTCTTCTATTATTCCGACTTCTGACATGGCCCGACTCAGTATTTGATATTGCCATGTCTTCCTCGGGCGTCCCCGGCTTCTTCTTCCATTCACATTCGCGTCATATATTCTTCTTACACTCCTCTCTTCATTCATTCGCTCTACATGCCCAAACCATCTAAGCGTCTCTTTCTTAATCTTGCTCACTACGCTTACATCAGCCTTGCATTCTTTACGAATCTCAACATTTTTCACTCGATCATACATGGTTTTACCACACATTCGTCTCAGAGATCTCATTTCTACAGCATTCAGTCTACGTTCATCCTTCCTCTGCCAGTTCCATGCCTCACTGCCATACATCAAGGTTGTTTTTTTTAAATATTATTAATATATCTTCTAATAATAATAAGCATTACTATTTTATTTTTATGACTTGTTATTTTCTTGATTTTATTTATATTGATAATAAAATAAAAATATTTCTAAAATAAATTTGTTAATCAATGTTTTATAAGTTTTTATTAACATTTTTGATTAATTGATTACCTACTTTAATCACTTTTTGTTTATGTTTATAATTTGTCTATTCTTACATCATTGTGTTCTATACTTGATACAATTATTTTTTAGTATTTTGTGTCCCGATGAGGAAAGCTTCGAAAAATATGTTGATATTATCATATTAAAAAAGTGGTGTTTACAAAGTGTTTTTATTAATTTACGATTAAGAATCATTTATTTATTTCATTATATATATATATATCCAGCATTGCCAACATGTAATATGACGTACTGATGACCCCAACGTAATAATAAGCATGTAACGTATCAAAGTTGTCTTTAATCAGTATGTGGATTTTTAATTGTCCCTTTCTAGAACAAGAATAATTGCAGTCGGAATATGAAAAAAGGTTATTTCACCGGAAAGAGCATTTTTAAAAATCGTTTTTGAGCAGATGAATGGTGCAACTGGAAGGTGAAAATGGTTTTTATCCAATTAGTGACCACGTATCTTCAAATTTCCCCTAGTAGAATATGTAGCGTAGTAGTCGGAATATGAAAAAAAAAATTTCTCCATTGTGAGTCAGGACGCGGATTTTTAATTGTCTTTTTCTAGAACACTAATAGTGGCAGTCGTAACATGAACAACTACTGTGAGTCAGCATGTGACACTTCAAATATGCTTTTAGTTAATAAGAATAGTTATAGTCTAAACTTGAAAAACATTTTTTTCACCGTGAGTCAGCATGTGTATCTTCAAATTGCCCTTTCGAGAACTTGAATATGTACACTCGGAACACGAAAAAGGTTTTTCTCCACTGTGAGTCAGCATGTGGGTCTTCAAGGATGACTTATGTGAATATGAATAATTACAATTTGTACACGAAAAAGGTTTTTCTCCGTTGTGATTCAGCATATGGATTTTTAATTGTCTCTTTCTAGAAGATGAATAGTTACACTCAGAACATGAAAAAGGTTTATCCCCGTGAGTCAGCATATGAATTTTTAAAGATCCCCTTTGTGAACATGAATAGTTACAGCAGGAACATTTAAAAGGATTTTCTCCACTGTGATTCAGCATGTGGATTTTTAATTGTCCCTTTCCAAAACTTGAATAATTGCATTCGGAACATGAAAAATGTTTATCTCCGTGAGTCACCATGTGAATATTTAAAGATGCCCTTTGAAAACATGAATATGTGCATCTGGAACATGAAAAGAGTTTTTCTCCAGTGTGAGTCACCATGTGTCTTTTCAAATGTCTCTTTGCAGAATACTTGGCACTACAATCGGAACACGAAAAGGGTTTTTCTCCACTGTGAATCAGCAAGTGACTTTTCAGATCCCCCTTTCTTGAACATGAATAGTCACAGTCGGAACACGAAAAAGGTTTTTCTCCACTGTGCTTCAGCATGTGACGCTTCAAATATTCCTTTAGTGAACATGAATACGTACAGTCGGTACATGTAAAAGGTTTTTCTGCACTGTGCGTAAGCATATGACTTTTTAAGTTTCCTCTAGAAAATGATCGTTTGCAAATAGGACATGAGTTAGGTTTGTCTCCAGTATGGCTGCGCAAGTGCAGTTCACACTTTGACTTACAAGCGCTGGAGTAGTTACAATGGGGACAGGATAATCGTTTTTCCCCGGGATGCGTCTTCAAGTCTGAAAAAGATTACGGATAAAGAGTTATAATTGCAACCAAGAGATTTTATTTAAGAACGCCAACATTAGGAGAGTAAAAATTGTTAATTTTAACAACAAAACGTTTACCTGTTGTCTGGGTAATTCTTTCAGAACGCTCTACGCATTCCCTTTTAACATCCGGCAGTTCTATGTCTATTTTCGTATAAGGAATTCCCTCTCCATATTTTTCTCGGGGTTCTGATTCTGCCTTGATGGGAACAGTCTCCACTTTAATGCTACCTGGAAAAACAAAATCATAATACATACATGCCAGAGACGAACAACATTACAGTATACATTTAAAATTACGGTTGTCCCTTTCCGAGAGCGTAACGCAACAACACATATGATTTAAAAAAAAAAAAAATAGAAGGGTATTTGGATAATTGACTTTAAGGCTAATTTAAGAAACCTTCCTACCGATGCTTCAAGATGGTAAAACCATTGATTTTAAACACCTTCAGTAGGGACTCTTGTCAATTTATTCAATTTTATCGTTTACATTTTTTTGTTTTGTTATTTTATGGCTTTCACCCATTAAGTGCGATCTTGGCCATGTTTAATCAGTTAGATTTTAATAGTACAGATTGTTCTTAAAATTAGTTACTTTTAAACAGGACATAATATTTGGGCAAATTAAATTGAAGCTAATAAGTTACAGTGCAAATTTATGTGTTTTATTAATCCCCAATGACTTTAATTTGAATGCCATTTTTGTAAATATATTTTGCGAATAAATTGTTAATTTGGGGGGAGTTGAGAATTAGAAGGCAGGAAATACTGGCAGGGAGTTCAATTTTAAATTTTACCGATTCATTGATAGAACACTCGAAGAAATTATGGTCCACAGTATCCTCTGACCTACAATTACAGTAAGGCGACCGGACTATGTGGAATCTGGCGAGATGGCTAAGACAAGAAGTGTATTTATCTCTATGGTATATATACAGATTTCGGGGTTTCAGGGTACCGTCAAAGTACAGTCAAATATAAATAAAAACAAGTGGAACATGCTTTAAATTGATTTAAAAAATCATAATAGAATTCCACCCCAATATTGTTCCGTGAAAAAATACGTATTTTAAAAGGGAGTTTTGTTTTTTATAGCCAATGAAATAATGTTAAGCTAACTAAATAAAAATCAAGTCGTTTCTAAACAGCGGTAGGATGAGAGGATACACCTCCACACAACTGTCTCGGCACACATTCATTGCATCATTCACAGTCATATTAGTCTAATAGACACTCTTCTGAAATTTTCTTGTATCTATTATATCTACTTGTATATATGATGTAATGATGTGCACATAGTTTGGGTTTCGCCGTCTAGCAATAGACTTGAACCTCTTAGTTTCGTAGTCTAGTGATTTTACACTTACCCAGAACTGATATTTCGGTCTTGACTTGCAACCCGAGATCTCGCGAATGGAAGATACTCTCAGTATCGCCCTGGTGAAAGACCACAATTCAGAATTGAAACGTTGCTTGAAATGGCTTTTAGCCGTGTTTGGTGACCAGATCTGAATAGCCAGGTATTTCCCCTTTTCCCCACCTTCCTCTCTTCCTTCTCCTTCCCATCTCCAATATCTTCAGCCTCACAACATTCCCCAATTGGGAATGCCATAGTCTCACTGGCTTCAAACGGCTGGGAGCAGTTTGAGACTCTTGTGCGGTATTCATAAAAAAAAAAATTGAAACTACCTCGTCGCTTGAATTACCGCCAACAACCGCTCGTCCTTTACGCCTGAAAAGAAGCACGAAAGGAACCTGTTCGCTCACACCTATATCCCGGACACAACCAGGAGTAAAGATCCAAGGAACCGTCGAATCTACCATATGACGGAGCCCTCGCCAATCGTAAGAGATCTTTCACGTTTTGCTTGGTACCGACGAGTGAGTGTATTATTATCAGTATATGGGGCCCAGATTCCAGGTAGAAATATCCAGCTAATAGAATATATGTGTACATTGTAGTCTGAAATTTTCTTGTATACCCAGTAGGTACTGGGAAGTTTTCCTTAATTAATGCCCGTCTGTAAAGATAAGTAACTAATAGCACGATGCCATCTAACTGAAAACGTTTCTTGTAAAACCAATTGGATAGCACACTTTCTGAGGTCCCATAGCTGTGCAATGCAACATCCAGAAGTAAAATGCCCCAGGTCCCGGGCTAACTTAGTCCCCGGAGTTGAGAGATTACGGAAGGGTGATGCATAACTAATGAATGCTATTAAGAACCGAGACACCCGTCATATTACAACAATATTAAACCTACAATAATTAATGTAACTATTGTCATGTCTCAAATAAGCTGAAGTAAAAATTTAAAAAAATAGAGAACTTTTTATAAGCAATAAATGAAAAAAAAAGTTTGCTTAGTTTGACAGCTTCCTGTGAAGATACATTTCAATGGAAATATCAAAGTAACATATCTTCGGCAAGAGAGGATGGCGTGAACAAGTATATGACTTGTCTGTGGAACATTTTAAATGCTTGTAATTAAAATCCTACGTTTTTTACCTATGCAATGCAACTTACTGGTTGTCGGAGTAATCTCAACACACTGCAAACATTCCTTCTTCACATTCGGGAGGCCGAAATCTTTATCAGGGTACGACACTTCACCTCGGCCTACTTCTCGGGGCCCTGGTTCCGTCTTGATGGAAACGGTCTCTGGATTTAGTAGATCCATGGCGCCGCTGAGGTAGGGTTATGGTAATTGGTTCAAACCTCAAAAATACATCTGAAAAACAAAAATGTAATAACGCAAGTCTAATTTAAACGAGATTTAAAAATTTCGTCAAAATAGTTTACAGAACAAATAATTGTAAATAATCATATAATTGTGACTGCATCTTTACGTTAAAGTTAAGGCATTTGAAAACGGTTGAGAGAATCGTCGGATTACAGTAATCTGACGATAATATGAACCGGTTTTAACGAATATTGCCATTTCGCTTTTAACAGTATATCCGTAAACCGTATTTGATCCTTTGTGATTATATTAATCAATGCTTTCGCAGTACAAATCCAAAATTAGGTAGACGTCAACTTGATAGCCCAAAGGTTCTCGGTTAGCCGAGTTTAATACTGTCAATTGGATTCCCTAATTTCAATGTACCGATTGAAATTAAGCTAGGTCGCGTTAGACACAGCGAAGTGGTGCATTTAAGCATGCCTTAGCCCAAATAAAAAAACAACGGTCGCCCAGTTTTGTTTCAAACAACGACCGCTATAAATGAACATGCAAAGCAAAATGAATACCGTGATTGGGTGCTCGTGTAGAAAAGATGATCATCGAAACTTACCGATGAGATGATAATTTTAACTGCAAAGAAGAACTAGAGTGTGGAAACAGGATGCAACGATTAGGGGTGACGAAAACCTGCTCCAACCAAATAATAACGAGGTTATGCATAGACAATAATGAAGTCATAGACCATAGATAAACCACTCTCTAGATTGATATCTTCGAACTTTTTGTATTAAAAAAGTTCATCACGATTTAGACCTATGGCCACACCATTGTCGGTAGTGTGACATCGACAAGATAGAGGATCTCAACGCCATTTAAAAAAAGGTGTGACCATAGACAATATAATGCTCACTCATTCATTAGCCTAAAACATTATTTTAAAAATAAAAATGTCAAAACGTTTCCTTGGGACAGGTTCCATCTGACAAAGGGCTATCTTGAGAAAATGAGCTTTAAAGTATCTTTCATTACAGCTCATTTTCGCAGGACAGCGCTTTGCCAGAAGGTAACCTTGATGTCCAAGGAGAACGAATTTTGACATTTTTCTGTTTATAATAGAAAAATGAAAAACTCATAGTTACATGTTTAAATCTTTTTTTAATTTCACCAAGACAATAGATAACACAGAACATGGCCGGTTTCAAGACTTCTTGGGCTTTGCGCAGTAATATATAATATTATTACTGTATTTCTGTGAAGTTATATAAAGTTCATCAGTATTCATACACAATACATATATCGCTATTTTCCACGTAGACCCATAGTATAGTTGTTACCAGTGATGATGTTTTGCTAACTAGATAATACCTTTATTTGCGCACCCTGTTATGGAGTATATGAAAAAATACATATTACCTATAATAAACTATTCAATCTACAACAAAAAGTTGTCCAATGAAGCGAAGCTAGCAGTCCACAATGGAGTGCTGATACCAACCTATGTATGGCAGTGAGGCATGGAACTGGCAGAGGAAGGATGAAAGTAGACTGAATGCTGTAGAAATGAGATCTCTGAGACGAATGTGTGGTAAAACCATGTATGATCGAGTGAAAAACGTTGAGATTCGTAAAGAATGCAAGGCTGATGTAAGCGTAGTGAGCAAGATTAAGAAAGGGACGCTTAGATGGTTTGGGCATGTAGAGCGAATGAACGAAGAAAGGAGTGTAAGGAGAATATATGACGCGAATGTGAATGGAAGAAGAAGCCGGGGACGCCGAGGAAGACATGGCACGATCAAGTGAATCAAATACTCGAGTCGGGCCATGTCAGAAGTCGGAATAACAGAAGAGAATGTATGAGGCGTTGTATGAATGTGAATGAAGCAAGAAGTGTATGCCAATATCGAGTTGTTTGGCGGTCCGTCCTCTCTACCTACCCCTTCGGGGAAACGGCGTGATGGTTAGTTAGTTAGTTAGTTAATAAACTTCTTGCATATCAAATTATACAAAATGTAATCACTGTTAACAACTTGCTTTTGGCAGGTTTCCCGTTGGAAAATAAATAAATACACATAAACGAATCCATAAATTTATATCTTTTCAGCGAAAATGTTTTTTTCTGTTCTGGGAAGTTGAAAAGAAAAACATTTTGATGTATAGTGTTATTAAATTACTTCCCAAAGACCTAATCCCAATCTATTTGAAAATGTATATAAAAAAAAAGTGATTTTCCCAGGTAAACGATTGTATATAAGTTATGCATTTATAATAAAGAAAGTTTTCGAAGTACACAATATATATAAGATAGGTAGGTATGTACTCTTAAAAATATGGAACGATTGCAAAATATAATGGTGTGAGTTATATTTTCAAGCCTGTTGAATTTACAGACTTTTAAAACTAATATATAGGCATTGTGTGCGTAGATAGACATTTAGGTACTGTAATTAATAATATTTTGATGAAATCAACTCAAGGGCGCTCTGTTAGGAATTATGAATCATCAGCACCTTCGCAAGAGTGATCCTCACCAGGAGCGGACTGCTCCAATTGCACCCGCAATTAATCTAGAGAGAACGGGATTGAAAGAGAATTTTCCAAGCAGGTTCTATCTCAATAGCGAGTTTCCATAGCAAGACGTTCCTTTAAACTACAAACTGCCTGGCCCCTAAAACTTCTGAAGGCAGATTCTTCTTTCTGGGAGTAAGGGCTGCGGTTGGCCCACCATAGCTCAAAATTCTCTTCCTCTGACCTAAAAAAGACAATATTTGGGGATAATGAATACATTTTTCATAACAACAGGTGATGAACAAACAAAAAAAATGATGACAAACAAAAAAATAGAGACATCCTTATTAATTTCACCGCCTGGATAAGCAGAGGATGGACCGGAAAATAACTCGGTTATGGCATGCACTTCTTACTTCTTTCACATTCATACATCATCTCATACTTTATATTTTGTTATTCCGACTTCTGACATGGTCCGACTCAAGGATTTGATTCACTCGATCGTTCCATGGCTTGCCATCAGATGAACAAAATGCAGAATACTATTATTCCCTTTCGAGTAATATAAAACAGATGTATGTATACCTTCGCAAACTTCTAGAACTGTTTTGGCACCAACAGACATTCCACTGGGTCCTGGGAAGGAATTTTACTCTGAAATAAATATATTTAACACATTAAAAAAGTTCGTAAACAAAACATAGAATATTATTTTCTTTCAAATAACATAAATCAGATGTGTACCTTAAAAATCTTCTAGAACCCCTTTGGCAGCAACAGGTGGACCCTGGGAATACATTTTGGCCTGAAAATAAAATACATATTTAAAACATTAACAAAACGTTTGTAGGCAAAACATGGAATATTATTACCGGTCAATTAACATTGTGCAATAATTTCTGTCATTAATTACTTTGAAGAGCTTCATGTAGTCAGCAATGTATTTCTACATAGTGGAAAATGCAGGGTAAATCATTAAATGAATAAGGAGGGAGGAAAACGACTCTTCTTTGAACTTACGTGAGTCGGATACCTATGTGGAGTGGAATATATCTCTGTGCAGCGTCTGACACAACACCACTTTATAATTTTACTACGCAGAACTTTAGCAAGTAACATTTTGGACACAAGATATTTCAAATTCAAAATATGCATATTTACTAGTTCTCGATAACGTTTGACAGCTTTGTTTAATGGCGTCCTTGTCATTTCCTTGCGCACAGCCTCTCTTTCTTTTACACGAGTCGCTTACGGTAGAGAGGGAGACATCAAACTACTAGCTCTGAACCAATGAAATTGAGCTTTCAGCCACGACAGTTTTTATTTAAGTGAAAAAGCTACTATGATGTCAAATAGACCATGGATTTCCGTGTCTTTTATTGAGTTTCAAGGTCAGACCTGAGATATACGGCCCTGTCATAGACTATGAACTAGCAATTATTGTTATTATTTCATTCAAGTAGGTACTGAACAGAAAATATCCGACATACGTATTGTTTACAGACCTGCCCAGTTCTAAACATTTGTAGCATTCCCTGTAATTTTCCCGGAGAGATATGCCTAAACACAATAGGCTTGCCTCTCGTTTTATAGATGGACCGGAAAACATCATGAAACTTAGAAATTTAACTAATATTTAAAATGTCGGCTGAAATTGACAAAGAGCCAAACGTTGTAATAATTGCTAAAAGGACTTGAGCTGCCGATTCCAAATGATAGAGGTCATAAAACCGACCCGTGAACGGGCCGGACCGACAAAAACTGCCCAGCCGGAACGACTACTGATAGGTAGGTTAAACGATAGTTAAAAAACATAGTGAAAATTTTTCAATACAAAAATATGCATTATTTTTAATTAACTAGAAATAAGAACATTTTTGTACATTTATATTAAGCTATTTTATAAGTAACCTATGATGAATATCTTCTCATAGCTAGACTATGAACTTCGAAATAATTACGGAACGAGTCTACCAGCGGCACTTAGTGGTCGACTTATCTAATGGTCGATGCTAGCGCTAGGGAACCGTTGCAGTTTCTCCGCCAGACGGGAATGGGTAGATCTATACTGCGGCAGCTGAAGGAGCCTGCAATAGGAGCAGGTTTTTGTCTAGAAGACGGTTGATTCCAGGTCTCCGGATCGGGAGGATGTCCCATATCCGCTCTTCGGAGAGGTCGCCCACGCCACGAGACACCTCCGCCACGACTTTACATCTCCGCCCGAGGAGAAAGTCCGAGTTCCTCCCTTCAGAAGTTGACTCCACAGCTCGGGCTAGGAGTATTGTCTCATTTCCGTCCTACGGAGTGGTTCCCCTGGCAACGGAACGATTGATCGTATGTTTCCGCCAAGAAAGGTGCCCATCTCCACCCTTCGGAGAGGCAGTCAACGCCCCCTGAGAAAGTTCACACAACGCTTCCGTCCATGAGGACAACCATCTTCACCCGTATAACATCAATAGAAAAGGAGGATAAAATTTCAACTGTGAATATATCATCTCTATGCTTAAATTTTCTAATTAAACTGTGTTTATCTGAAGCGACCTGCCAGGTAAGTATGTTTTTTTCTGTATCTGTTTGTACATAGTTAGAAGTTAGTTAGTTAGTAGTTAATTAGAATTTAGAGCTACACTAAAAACTCATCTGTTCAGATACTCATTTCCATAAATTCGTGAACACATTCATACATTGTTAATGACATTGTTTCCTGTGTTTATCTATAATTCAATTGTCCATGTCCAATACTAAATTCCTTAGAAATTCCTACCAATATGCAATATCAGTGGTAGCTGAACACCTTAATCTGTTTTAATTGTGAGTGACGAATCTTCTTAATGCACGTAATTGATTGTCGATTAAATTCAGATAACTCATTAAATACATTTTTTGTATCCATGTCATAAAACTAACAATAAAACGTATAAATAATATTAATATAGGTAAAAACTTCCTTCTTCTTTTGGCGCTCATAACATTTTTAAATTTAATCGTATAAAGGTATCTGTCTAGCATTACCATCTCTATTAACATGTCTAGCACTACCTAGACATGTTAATAAAGATGTAGAATATGATATACTCGTATATGTATGTATATTACCCTCAAACTGATCAGAAGCATACAAATGCTGCTGCGATGTATCACATACATACTCGCCCCACTGCTGTTCAATATCAGGTTATGCTCTGATTTTGTAAATAGTAACATTTTGTACATAATTTAGTCAGAAATGTAAATATGTTAGTTGTAAGACTCTCTCACTAGTTTTAAGTCACTAGCTACAGGTCTAAGTTGTAAGTAGATATCTATATGAGTATTAGATGGAAATCACTAATTATAAGTCTGAATTAGGTATTTTCTAGTTATAAATCTTAGCTGTAAGCCATTAGTAATTAATCTAATATGTAAATTATTATATATATATTAATTGATAAACTAAAGTTCTTAAGAACTTAAGACAAGATTTTTGTGCATATCGAAAAATGGTAACAATTATTATTTTTATAAACAATAATTATTAGCCTGAAATACTCATCCAAATTGAAAAAAACCTTTCCGAGCAAAGATAAATGTCGCCGACAGGACTCGAACCCGCACCCTTCTGATTGCCGGTCAGATGCTCTACCATTGAGCTACGTCGGCTTATCGCAAACCCGCCATAATTTGTCTCGACGCCATCTATTTGAGAGATTTAGCCGTTACAAGCCTTTCTCATACTAATAAAGTTGGTTGTTTACAGGTGAAATATAATAAAAAAACAGTAATTATTGAATGAAACACTAGTATATATTGATTAACTTGGCGGGTTTGCGATAAGCCGACGTAGCTCAATGGTAGAGCATCTGACCGGCAATCAGAAGGGTGCGGGTTCGAGTCCCGTCGGCGACATTTATCTTTGCTCGAAAAGTTTTTTTTTCAATTTGGATGAGTGTTTCAGGCTAATAATTATTGTTTATAAAAATAATAATTGTTATTATATATATGTCTAAGTGATAAGGTATGGGTTAGATAAATTATGTTGTAAAGCGCCTTTGAGGTGATTTTCTCTCGAAAACGGCGCTATAAAAATATTCCATTTATTATTATTATTATTATTATTAGATAAAGAATATGAAGGAATATTTCTACAGCGCCCTTGGGGTGATTTTTCATAAAAACGGCGCCATACAAAACATCCAATTATTATCAGTTTCTGTATGGTGCATCTGTGCTGAATCGAGTGACTCCCGATGCCATCGACTGGCTGAATGACCTCAGCATCCCACTCTGACATTTACAAACTGTTCTCAGGCATACGAAGAAGAAAGGAAAATATTTTTATTTATTCATAAATTAATGATTTCCATTTCATTCACAATTTTTGATACTTGCATTTTATTGTTTACTATAATTTTCACATGCCTAATAATATTTTACCTTGTTGTGTCCTGAGCGACAGTATATGTATATACAAAGATATTATGACGACAACATGATCAAATTTAAAATGATTTTTTTTTATAATTTATTTATTTTAATACTTATTCATCTATACAATCTCAATGTAATAAATGATGCTGTGCCTGCGTCACCAGGAGAAGCTGGGTTGAGAGCAGCCAAAGCTTACAGTTTTCAATTTACAGTATATAAAGTTTACAGATTTACAGAATAATGTTATGGTAAAAAGTTTAAAGGGTCAATTGAACAGTATACAATACTTATAGGAATTTAAAAAAAAATCATTGAATTTTCATCTGTCCTGGGTAGTGATTCAAATCTTGGTGTCCAATTTATATTTATGGTTATAATAATTATTGTTTATAAAAATAATTGTTACCCTTTGCGCTATGCACAAAAATCTTGTCTTCTAAACTTTAGTTTATCAATTAATAAATATTTGACAAGTCAAAACATTTTTCACCAATAAAATGTAGACATAATTTATCTCGACGCCACCTATTGAGGGATTTAGCCGTTACAAGCCTTCCTCATACTAATAAAGATGGTTGTTTACAGGTGAAATATAATAAAAAAAACAGTAATTATTGAATGAAACACTAGTATATATTGATTAACTTGGCGGGTTTGCGATAATCCGACGTAGCTCAACGGTAGAGCATCTGACCGGATATTAGAAGGTTGCAGGTTCGAGTCCTGTCGGCGAAATTTATCTTTACTCGGAAGGTTTTTTCAATTTGGATGAGTGTTTCAGGCTAATAATTATTGTTTATAAAAATAATTGTTAGTTTTTTTTATGCTTGTCTGCCTAATGTACATTTGAACAGACTACAAGGGGTGTTCAACACAGCAGGTCACTCATCAATCCACTTCTACGTGATTGCCTACACTGGCTTCCGGACCCCAGGAAGAGTTCTGTTTAAACTTTGTCTTATAAGGCACTAAAAGGGGTGGCACCATCATATTTGACCGATCTCTGCGTGAGGGACAAACTTAGTGAGAGGCAACTCAGGCTTGGGTCGGCCAAATCTGATGCGGCGAATAAACTGGTTGAACCCTCTCGTACGAATGCTGATAAATTTGGGGACAGAGCTTTTACTGTACATGGTCCGCATTTTTTGGAATGACCTTCTATTTGGTCTGAGGTCATAAAAGAATTTTGGAAGCTAAGAAAATAGTATAAGATGTGAAAGGTTTTTTCCACTCTTATTCCTGTGTGTTACTTCGAATTTAACATCACCGATGAGTCAGCATGTGATTTTTTAAAGATTCCTTTCGTGAACATGAATAACTGCAGTTGGAACATGAAAAAGTTTTTTTTCTGCTGTGGGTCAGCATGTGTCTCATCAAATTTCCTTTTTGAAAACATGTATAGTTACAGTCGGAACATGAAAATGGTTTTTCTTCACCGTGAGTCAGCATGTGTGTCTTCAAATGTCCCTTTTGAGAAAATACAAAACTGCAGTCGGAACATGAAAAGGGTTTTTCTCCACTGTGGGTTAGCATGTGTCTTTTCAAATGTGACATTTGAGTATAAGAAACTTTGCAGTTGGAACATGAAAAAGGTTTTTCTCCACTGTGAGTCAGCATGTGTCTCGTCAAATGTTGCTTTCGAGAACATGAATAGTTGCAGTCAGAACATGAAAAAGGTTTTTCTACCATGTGAGTCAGCATGTGTCTCGTCATTTGTTCCTTTCGAAAAAATGAATAGTTGCAGATGGAACATGAAAAATATTTTTCTCCAACATGGGTGCGCGAGTGCAGTACTAACATTGAATTGTCGGAGCAGCAGTAGTTACAATGGGAACAAGAGAATCGTTTTACCCTAGGACGCGTCTTTAGGTTTGTCAATGAACCTGAAAAAAATAACGAATAAAGCTTAATATAAGTACAATTTATAAAAATTAGAAGAGCCCGAATTGGGTGAGTCAGAAAAATAATGGATCAACTTTTAAAATTCATAAAATACTATTTTAATTTTATTTCTGTGTGTAGTTTAAAGATATTTCTAAGTTGTGTGTACCACGATAGTAGCTGTTCAATTTTCTCTATATATGAGAATAGCAATAACTAATATGTATTCCTACAACAAAAACATCACTGAATGGGTAATGAGAAAATATCATAAGAAAATTGAAGACATTATGAAATAAAACTCGCTATTCTTTCTGCATTGCTAATAGTACCCACTGTCCTGCATCTACACTGTAACTTCAAATTGAATTTTTTTTTCATATTTTAAATAATATAAAAAAAAAATTGTTATATAACTTAACAATATAGAACACTTCGTTTACACATTGCCTTCTTTATTTAATTTTGTCACCTCTTTTAACCCATCATAATGTATTCCAAATTCCATTTAAATTATTGTTTGTATATTGTAGAATTACTATTTTAATAAATTACGTTTTAAATATTTTAATTGAATACGTAATATCGTCACGATTAAATCTAACTTTTTACATCCAGTAACCTCCCTCAGAACAGGTCGTACCCTGTGAGGTAGGTAATGTAACCAAACAATAATATAATTATGTAGCACACATTGTACTGGTATTTAAACATGCCGTATTGAATTAAACTGTATAACGTTCTATCAATAAACATTGTGTCGATACAACGACTAGTAACAACTGAAGAACGTTTATGGAAATACTCCATATGGATGGTGAATCAAGTCCATTTTGAACTTTAGTTTGGTTGTTGTCTCAGTGCTCCTCTACCTTTTATCACCCACGGCACACGAAAGTTCCTCTCGGAATTAAATACGCATAAATAAAAGGAAACTCTTTCTTTACATATAATTATGAAAATGTATAAAGCTTCAAAAGAGAAAAATCCTCCAACCGTTTTCTGTAAATTCTATGAAATACAACCAAACATTTCTGCGAAAGGGTGCATATTGAAAACCAATAAAAAAATTACGATAAAACAATCCTGGCTCATCTTTATACAAACAAACGTAAATACTATGAAAAAAATACTAAACACTCGCATTACTAGAAATACTAACAAATATTTACTCGAAATTCCTGTAGCGAATACTACCTTTGGGCAACGGAATTTTAGGTACTTTGCGATAAGAATTTTCAACATTCTTGCAGTTAGCGCCAAACAATCTGATTAATAAAAAAAATTGAAACACAGTGTAAAAATTTGGATTAAAAGTAATAATAGGGCATTCACCGGTGCACTCACCCAAATTCGAAATTATTGATTTAACCATTTACGGAGCATATCTTAATATAAGTGTATACACATAGGTATTACAAAATATGCAAAATTACTGCCTCAACACAGGTTAGCCTAGTGAGGCGGGTTATGTGAAACTTCAACTTATAACTATGCATTTCTGTTCTTTACATACGAGTATTACCTACTGTTATTATATTATTTTCTATTTTCCTTTTTAAATATCTACTTTATAAACCACTGTACACTTACATTATTATAATGTACATGTATTTTAGTTATAGTTAAACTTTATTACAATTAATTTTGAACATTTTACTAAAAATTCGACGGTCTCCGTGGTTGAGTGGTAACAAACATTTAAAACTTGCGTGCCAAGTAAATAAATTTTTAATATTTTGTGTAAATTTAAAAATTAATTAATTAAAAATAATATATGGAATATTTGCGGCACGTTCCAGAGTGCTGGATACTATTCGGTATCGCCCTGGTGAAAGACCACCATTCAGAATAGAAATGTTGTTTGAAATGGCTTTAGCCGTGTTTGGTGACCAGATCTGAATAGCGAGGTTCTTCCCCAACTTTCGAAACTAGGAATGGAGTGCTGATACCAACCCTGATGTATGGTAGGGAGGCAGAGGAAGGATGAAAGTAGACTGAATGATTTTCGAAATTAGATCTCTGAGGTGAATGTGTGATAAAACCATGTATGATCGTGTGAACAATTTTGAGATTCGTAAGCGGAACACCTTCACCACTACACCATACGCCACTACACCATACGCCACTACACCATACGCCACTTAGAATCCAATGAGAAAGAGTTAATACAAGAAATTGAGACAATTATTATTCATAAGTCTGAGTATGAAATGTTTTAAAGACAGTTTGCATAAGGAAGCACGACAGACCGTTTAATGGTAACTAGTAACCAAACAATGACGTAGAACTGTCACTTTACTGCATTATAGACAACGCTGATATGGACAGTTTAATTAAATTTAATGTTCTAACTAGAACCACTCGATCTAAAATTTTATTCAATTGTAACAGTAATTTCAGGAAAAGACGATAGTGGCATACATCCTCAACAATTATTAACCCTTTCTCACCCAATTTTATTTCTTTAGATAAATAACATATTTAACGCTAGATTGTGTGTAGTGGTAATTATTTGCAAATTTTTGGAATATAAAATTTATTTTTCACTTATTGATTAGAAAATATTAGACGTCATTTTAAAATGACTGTGGATCTGAGTAGTAAATAATTAATTAGTATGGAGACAAATGAAAAAAATTGTTACCTTTTTTTTATTTACATACACATTGAGAAATTTTGGGACGATAAAAACATATATAATATTCACTTTTTGTTTAGAATTTGCTTGTAATACGTAAGAATGTACATTATTCTTTAAATACAAATGAAATAATAATAAATATTTTTATAAACAATAATTATTAGCCTGAAACACTCATCCAAATTGAAAAAACCTTCCGAGAAAAGATAAATGTCGCCGACAGGACTCGAACCTGCATCCTTCTGATATCCGGTCAGATGCTCTACCGTTGAGCTACGTCGGCTTATCGCAAACCCGCCAAGTTAATCAATATATACTGGTGTTTCATTCAATAATTACGTTTTTTTTATTATATTTCACCTGTAAACAACCAACTTTATTAGTATGAGGAAGGCTTGTAACGGCTAAATCCCTCAATAGGTGGCGTCGAGACAAATTATGTCTACATTTTATTGGTGAAAAATGTTTTGACTTGTCAAATATTTATTAATTAATAATAAATACATTGTGTGCTTTATGGTAGTAGTGAAGTCGAATCACAGAATTCCAAAAGGAGCGAACATCGGTTTTTGTTTATGATATAAAGTGTATACGCAACGCATCCAACCCAACGAAAAAAAAATAGTGTTAGGAGGGAAAGATCACTAAATCATTTTAAAAAAGCCGCAAATGAATAGGGTTAGTACTTAATTTGTAAATAATTCTCAAAGTTCGTTTATTTTTTAAATTACTCTGGGTGAGAAAGGGTTAATAAGATGTGTGTCTACAGTATAAACATCAGTGAATGTAAGGTGTGTTTTGAATATTCGCCTCTGTAGCTAATTATTTGGATTGGTACTTACACGATGTTATTCCTGAATTTATTCGTGAGACATATAAAATATTTGGTTGTTGTATTTTCCATTATTTTATCTATGTGATGTGTTTTGCACCCGTGTCATTATTGTAATTTGAATTTTTCTAACAGAATATGTAAAAGTCAATATGGGGCGTATACAATATGATAAATACCTTAGGACCGATTTTGATAGAATTGATACGACATTATTTTGACTCACCCAATTCACAACTTTAAACAACGAAAATCAATTTTACCCGCTGTCTGGGTATTTCTTTCAGAGAGCTCGAAGCATTCCTTTTTAACATCTGGGAGGTCGATGTTTATTTCCACATAAGAGATTCCATGTCTATCTTCTTCTCGGGGTCCTGGTTCTGGCTTGATGGTAACAGTCTCCACTTTAAAGCTACCTGGAAAAACAAAACCGCAATACGTACATTGATATGCCGGGATGAACAGTGTATTACATAAAAAAAGTACGGTCGTCTTTGAGGAGACTGGGTAAGTGTTTTTATTAAGAATGTTTAAATTAAAATATTTACAAACTAACTAACGAACCATCACGCCGTTTTATTGAAGGGGTAGGCAGAGAGGACGAACCGCCAAACAACTCAATCTTGGCAAACACTTTCTGCTTGGTAAGAATTAATAATCTATGATGACTCTCTCTCTTAGATAGTCATCAGGAATATGCAGACTTATGCGCTTCAATATAGCTGAATTCTCTATTCAGTCTTGCAGCAGTCAAAAAAAGTTGGTAGCGGCTTACTCCTCTCTTCGAATTTTTGTATAGCCCCTCCCACAAACCCCCTTCAGCACCAACCCCTCCACCAACCCCCGATCCCCGGGACTGGATGAGCTGCGATCTGGTCACCCTACATCTCCCCACGCCAGAACGACTAGACGAGGCCCTAGCCAAATATAGGAAGCGTAGTAATGTCCGAAATAAAATGAGGTAAAAACTTGAGGAATCGGGTATTTTCGTGAGAAATATACATTAAAAGTTTGCTTAGTTAAATATACATTTTAAGGTAAATACGAAAGAACCATATGAAAGACAGGAGGGATCGCTGCGAAACATTTCAAAATGGACATGGATTTCAAACATCTGTCTGCAATTAAGAGGAATGGCTGCGCTGCCTGTTTCATACATAACTTAATATTGGTTTTGAGGCCAAAATACCCATCCAAACTGAATAATATATATTTTTAATTATAGGTTTAGTAAATATCTAGTATGAGGAGTACTTTATTTTTATTTTTTTATTATGAAGTATACGCAATATAAAAAATCAATTTTCATAATTTTCTAGGCCATTTAGAAAATTTATTGGGGGTTTATGGTACTTAAAAAAAAGTATTATATTTGCTATGTAAATATGATTATAAAAATATAAATATAAAAACGAAACATTTAAAAAAAAAGGTTTTTTCGGGTCGATATGTTAAATTATGTACGGCAAATTTATGTTCCAACTTAAATTGGTCGTTTTTAATTTAATTTAAAGTCCACCATAATGCTAATTTGAATATTATCTTAATTCTTTTTAAATTTTACAATTCATTATATTTTAAAATCAGATGGGGTAATTTTTTTTTAATCACTGTTAGCCCCCAAATAATTATTAAAGGTGCCTCTAAAACCACGTAAAATCAATTCCTTTAATGGCCTATATTTCATAATGTAAAACAAAAATAAATAAATGACTTCTAATCTGTATTAGATATTTACTATACTTTTTGATGAAAAAAAAAGATCATTAGGTTTAGGTGAGTATTTTGGCCTCAAAGCCAAAGTTAAGTTTGTATGTAACAAGCCGCGCAGCCGTTCCTCTTAACATCCTACATTTTTTTTATATATACTAGCAGGAAATCAATATTGATGTAACAGCCAAATCCATGTAAAAAGGCAGGATTTTAAGGCTTATATATCAATTAAAAAATGTAATATTGACAAAACTTAGATTTTTTCCAACGACTTACAGGTCTTATTTTTCATTGTAGAGTCACGTGACCCAGATAGATCGAAGCAGAAAAAAAACCCGGTGGAATGGTGTATACAGAGCATTTTTGTGGGTAGTGGTGGTTTCAGCAGTATTGCTTTCCTGCGACGATATCCAATGCAACTTACTGGCTGACGGAGTACTCTCCGCATACTGCAAACATTCCTTCTTTACATCAGGGAAATCTACATTCGTATACGGCATTTCACCTCCGCCTACTTCCTGGGGCTCTGGTTCCGTCTTGATGGAAACACACTCTAGATTGATTTGATCCATGGCACTGCTGTGGTTAGCGTTATGGTAAATGGCTCAAGCTAAAAAAATAAAACTGAAACAGAATATTGTTATAACGGAACTTAAAATTATACGTGCTGTGAATATTCTGTCAAAAAAGTGAAGCGTGCGAGTAACAAATATTTGAAAATAAGAATATAATGATGACTGCACCCCAACCTCAAAGTGAAAGTATTAGAAAAAGGTTGAGAGAACCGTTCTTTTACAGTAATCCGAGGCTGTCTTCTTTTATATGCCTAAATAAACTGGTATTACTGTATATTCATCTGCCATTCTGATTTTAATAAAATACGGTGATCAATATTACATAATTTGTGATTATTTTAACAAAATACAATCGAAATATAAATCCAGAATTGGATAGACGTCAATTTGAGAGTTCAAACGTTCCTCGGTCAGCCGAATTTAATGTTGTCAAATGAATTTCCTTAGACGTATCGATTGGATTATACAAATGGACTTATGTAAGGCCGTGCATTTGAGCATGCCAGCTCAAATTAAACAACAACGGCAGCTACAATTTAAGACGTAACCAAAATGAACCATGATTAGTACCAGTGTAGAAAATGTCAGCATTAGAACTTACCAGTAACTATCACAAGCATGGTGCGATTGATTTTAAATCATGCGTTAAGTAGTTTAAGATACAATATGGGGGATTACAGTTTGGTAACGGGATGAGACAATCAGCGCTGACGGAAGCACGTGCCGACAATATCTAGGTATCTAGGTTATACCATAGATACACCACTCTAGATTGCCATCTTTGTACTTTTAGTATGAAAAAAGCCGATCCACAATTTAGACCTATGGCTTCACCATTGGTCAATTGTCACACACCATCGACGAAAATAGAGGATCCCAGGGCCGTAAAAAAGTGGGACCATAGACATCATGATCCATTAGCCCAAAAATATTTTAAAAAATAAATGTTTTGAAAGACGTTAAAACACTTCATACGTTCCGGAAAAATAAAACTCTGGCCATAGTGTACTGAGTCATTTCTGTTATTTTGTGATTATTACCTTTTTTATCTGAATACCAAACAAGAGTCCCAACTTCTCGCAACCGTCTGGAGCCAGTGAGACTATGCCATCCCAGATTTTTTTTACAATAACTCCACACAGGAGACCCTGAGGGAAATAATTTCCCTCGACGCCTAAATCATCTTTGGTAATATGCTGTGTGGTTGGTGTTGAGGATAGGAAGGAGTGAACGTGGACCTTGAAAATACCAATGTTGTAGGAAGGAGGAAACAGATCATTCCACAGCCGAGCTGTTAAACACGAATGAGTCGTAGAAGCGACCCGTTCTCATGTGACAGGTGTCAACCGAGTGCAAATGTTGGGCGCACGTTTGGCGTGCTTCCCGACTGCGGACCGGTGCCGAAGGGATCAATGACGCTATTTCCTCAGAGCATCTTCAGATTGGAGAATGTTGTGTGGCACAAGGTGTTGGGGAGGGGAAGGAGAAGGGGAGAGGAATGAGAAGGGGAGAGGAAGGAGAAGGGGAGAGGAAGGAGAAGGGGGAGAGGAAGGTGGGTGAAGTGAAAAGTGGCTATTCAGATTTGGTCAAGAAACAACCCATTTCAAGAAACGTTTCAATTCTGAATAGTGGTATTGAGAGTATCTTCCACTCTGGAACGTGCGCAAATACACTGTATATTATTTTTTAATTTTAATAAAAAATGTTTTTGTTTTAAGTCAATTTATTTTTATACATATTTATGCATTCGACCGGTTTCGGTTGGACTCAACCTTCTTCAGGAATGTACACATATAAACTAAAATTAAAATACAGAGATATCATAATGGAGACAGAGAAAGTGAGGAAAAGAGATAGTACGATAGGGTAGAACAGGACAGAGCATCACAGAGGGGGAGTAGCGCGGTAGATAGAGAGGTAGAGGGAGGGGAGGGGAAGAAAGGGAACATCCTTAAAATCGGACTTTGGGTTAAATCTAATTGTTTATTTAAAATTTGGCATTTATTATTTTTATTTGATTTTGATATTTCTAATGCTTCTAAGTTATTAAGGCGCAAACCTATACTATTCTTATGTATTAATTGTACTCCTGTACTTTTATCAAAATTATGGTTAGTATTAATTAAATGTTCGGCGAATTCTGAAAAACCTATACTTGTTAAGCATCTAATATGTTCTTTGACTCTAATGTTTACGGTTCCCGCGGTTTTACCTATATAAATTGCCGGGCAATCGTGACAATTAAGTTTATAGATGCCAGAATGGATTAATGTATCTTCTTTGTCTTTACAATTAATTAAAAGTTTGCCTGAATTATTATTGGTATAAAAAGCTGGTTTTATTTCTGATGGGAGTTTTGATGTGCACAAGGAAGAAAATTCACTAATATACAAAATTCTGCGCCATTTGGGAGTTAAGTTATATTATTATCAGATTGTAGATCATTATAGATATATTTATTAGGTATTAATTTAATTGTAGAGAGTTATTTAGAGAAATTATTATTAGATAGTGGGATGGTGACTAGACGGTGAATCATGCTGTGGAAAGCGGAGTGTTTATGTGACATAGGATGGTTGGAGGTATTATGTATTATGGTGTGGGTAAACGTAAGTTTTCGGTAAATGTTGAAGCTAATTTTGTTATTAATAATAGATAAAGAAAGGTCTAGAAAATTTAAACAGGAATTTATACCTATCTCTAATGTGAACTGGATTTGGTTATGGAAGGAATTGAGGAGTGATAGGAAAGTGTTTAACTGGCGCTCTGTACCTGTCCAAATGCAAAATACATCATCAACATAACGTTTCCAAACAAGTACATTTTTTAACAAAGGGGATTTGGATTGGAATATCTTATTTTCTACGCTGTCCATAAACATGTCAGCAAAAAGAGGACTACTTGGCGCTCCCATGGGTAAACCCTCTATCTGCTGGTACACAACATCATTGAATTTAAAATAATTTTGGTTCAAGTAAACATTAAATAGTCGAGTAAGATCATTGGAAAGGTCATTCGGTAAATTAGAATTATTTATTAGGTTAGATATTAAGGGTTTACATTCGATTATAGGTACATTAGGAAACAAATTTATGACGACAAACTAAATGAGTTTTTTTTTTTTACAGTAACTCCACACAGGAGACCAAGGAGGAAATAATTTCCCTCAAGGCCTATATCATCTTTGGGGATGCTGTGTGGAGGATCTTTTAGAGGATAGAAAGGAGTGAACTCGGGTCTTGAAGAGACCTATGTTATAGGATGGAGGAAACACAGAGGCCGGCAGATCATTCCACAGCCGAGTTGTTGAACACAAGAACGAGTCGTAGAAGCGACCCGTTCTCATGTGAAAAATGTCAACCGTGTGCAAATGTTGGGCGCGCGTTTGGCGTGTTTCCCGACTATGCACCGGTGCCGAAGGGATCAATGACGCTAGTTCCTCGGAGCATCTTCCAATAAAATACCTGTAGAACAAGGACAGCATTCCCACCCGACGTCTGTGCTCCAAAGATTGCAACCCATTTGTTAAGATAGGCGAATCTATCAAACGGACCGCCCGTTTCTGCACAGAGTCAAGAGTTAGAGTTAGATGTTAGGACAAGTCCTTCAAATGATGCACTAATTCCATTGAATTCTTTATTATGTACTTTGGGGAAAACACATTGCATTGTTGAAAACATTGGTTATAGATGATGCTAATTTAAAATCAGGTGAGTTTCAACATGAAACCACCGGCCTAGTAGGGCAATTACTTTCGTGAATTTTCAGGAATCCATATAACCTGGGTATTTTTGGATTTTTATTGAGAAATTTTACTTGATCGTACGATGGGTTTATGACCATTGGGTTTTTACACTCTTTTAAAGCATTTTTAACACTTTGTTGGAATTTATTAGTGGGGTCTGATCGTAATATTTTAAAATTATCATTATTGAGAAAATCTTCAATTTTGCAGTTATATTCTGATCTATGCACAATTATTACTGTGTTGCCTTTATCGGCATTTGTTAATACTAAGTTTTCACTGTTTAACTTGTTTCGAATAGCCCTTGCATGAAGGGTTTCTAAATTAAATGTGCGGATATTTTTGGGTATCAAGTTTTTTAGCATTTCAACGCTTTTATATTGGAATGTTCTTGGAGCCATGTGTAACGCTGTTTCAACATCCACTGCAACATTTTCAATGGCGTCATTATAATTGTTTTTGGTATAATGGAGGTTATATTTCAAGCGTTTTAATAGGAGAGCCATCTCCTGTGGGTGAAAAGGAACAGAAGAAAGATTTTGTAGTCGCTCGTAAAATTTCATTTCTGGTATTATAGTTGTGTTAATTTTAAATTTATTTAATTCACATAGGTTTTTTAATTTTTTTCTAACTTAGCACGTTTTTCAAAACCTTTACTAGACACATAATTTCTTAATGAAAATAAAACAAAAACTTTGTTTATAACCACGAGAATTTTATTTAATTTTATTACGACCGACCGGTTTCGCTTAGCATAAGCATCTTCAGGGTACAAAAATTAAAACGTTTTAATTTTTGTACCCTGAAGATGCTTATGTTAAGCGAAACCGGTTGGTCGTAATAAAATTAAATAAAATTCTCGTGGTTATAAACAAAGTTATTGTTTTATTTTCATTAAATATATCTAACCACAAATCAAAATTTCTATCAAAACATAATTTCTTACTTTATCATCAAATAAGTCCCATTCTACTGTGTGGAGGTCGTGTACTAGTTCAGTGTGTAGAATTTTTTATTTTTAATTAAATATTATTACGTTGTTTATAGGTATTTTTAGGTCTTCTTTCAACCAGGCCATTTTGGCTTGGTATATGGAAGATGCGTTGATGGACGTTTTTTTGGATGCACCATTAAAATTTGAATTTAGATAATTAGGAAACACTTTTAACTTTAATTAATTAATTGTGAAACAGCACACATTACTTAAATAAAATTTACTTGCGCCAGGTGGGATTTAAACGCGCGACCTTCGGATTCGTAGTCGAGATCCTTACCCTTCGATCATTGATGGCATCAATAGACCTAATCTTGCTATATTGGTTTGCCGGCATCACGGAATTTTCACCATTCCGGGATATAAGCCTAATATGATTCAGGCCAAAGAGTAGCAGATTTCCAATCGGTGGGAATTTTATAACGAGTAAAGGGGCTCCAATAGTTTGTTTCTCCATCAGGATTTTCTCTACGATTTATGGACAGGTGCAGCAGCTATCGATGAGTAGGATATTTTCTCCATAAGCGAGTATTACGACGTGGGATCTCCCTAACGGTCCCAGGTGGCTAGGAAAACATGTGACAGGGCGTTTTACTAGCTAATGGTTTAAATAAAGAATGACTCAGTAAAGCAGTGTTTTATTGTATAGAGCATGAATGGGTAACGAAAGTTACATTAACAGTATTTAAGATTATTATTAAATTAGAATATCTACAGGGATGTACGATAAATCGGTGAATAGTTGATCCTGCTCCAAGTATTCATAATTCATAACACGCATATTTCGTACTCTCTCTTTCAAACACCATGACTTTAGAATTACTTACATTCACCATTAGCTCACACTTCGTTCATCATAGATACGAGGGACTGCAGATCTTCCATACTGTCAGCAATCAGCTACGCATCATCAGCCTACAACAGGCAACATACTTCAAGATTGATCATTTCCGACCACTTTCAATCGTTACAAACAATTATCGTTATATAGATTGAACAACCATAGTGAAATTACGCTGCCTTGCTTAACTCCAAACACCATTTGGATGTCAAACCACCCCATAGAATCACGTTTACCCTGACAGATGCAACGCTTCCCCCATACAGAGACGCGAATGCCTGAATAAGATCAGTATTCACTCCATACTCGGCAATACCTTCCATAATTTGTTTCCGACAACTCGGTCGTATGCTTTTTGTAGATCTAAAAAGAGACAGAAAAGATCGTGTTTCTTTGCCAGAAACTTCTCTGTAAGCATACGGAATAAGAAAATCTTATCCATGCACCCACTTCCACGCATAAATGTACCTCAAAAATCACTCAATATGTAAGGACGTGTAAATAGCTGTATGTTTTGCAGAAAAACATTTTAAATACAGGAGTTTCCTCGGTGTTACGAAAGAATGTTAAAAACAAATCCAATAGTTTCAAACAAGTCGATTCTGTGAATGAGTCTGCACGTCTCGTATTAGAGCACACTTTTGCATATCTGAATAAATACACAAACGGAACATGAGAATGATTTTTTTTTTAAATGAATACGGTCATGAGTAAATAAATTTCCCATTTTTTACCACGAAAAGTCACAATTGGAATATGAAATGGGTTATCATTCACTGTGAGTCAGCGTGCGTCACTTCAAATATCCCTTTTTAGAACATGAAAAGTTTCACTCGAAACATGAAATAGGTATTTCCCCACTGTGAGTCAACAAGTGTATTTTTAGAGACATGTTTCGCGAACAAGAATGTTGCACTTGGAACAGGAATAAGATTTTTCACCTTAGTGAGTCAGCAAGTGAGTTCTTAGAGATTCCATTCGAGAACAAGAATAGTTGCAATGGGAACATGAAAACGGTTTTTCTCCAATGTGAATTAGAAAGTGTCTCCTCAAACTTCCCTTACAAGAAAAGGTTTTTTTACAATCAGAACAAGAAAAAGGTTTTTCACCACTGTGAGTCAACATATGACGCTTCAAAGATGACTTTTGCGAACATGAATAGTTACAATCGGAACATGAAAAAGGTTTTTTTCGACTATGAGTCAGAAAATGACTTTTAAGAGCTTTCTTTGAAGAACACAAATAACTGCAGTCGGAACATGAAAAAGGTTTTTCTCTACTGTGAATCCGAAAGTGACTTTTTAGAGCTTCCTTTGTAGAACACGAATAGTTGCAGGCGGAACATGAAAAAGGTTTTTCTCCACTGTGAGTCAGAAGGTGAGCTTTTAGACCTCCCTTTGTACAAGACGAATAATTGCAGTCGGAACATGAGTAAGGTTTTTCTCCAGTGTGAGTGCGCAAGTGCCGTTCCAATGAAGACTTGTATGAGCAGGAGTAGTTACAATGGTGACAAAATAATCGTTTCCCCCCAGGATGCGTCTTCAAGTCTGCAAAAGATAACGCATAAAGCCTAATAATTTTAAGCACAGAAAATTGATTAAAAAAATATGCCTAAATTAGGAGGACACGAATTGTCAATTTGACAACAACCAAAGTATGTTTTACCTGCCTTCTGGGTGATTCTATCAGAATGCTCTAAGCTTTCCTTTTTAACATCAAGGAGGTCAATGTCTATTTCCGTGTGAGGAATTCTTCTTCCATCTTCTTCTCGGGGTCTTGGATCAGCCTTGATGGAAACAGTCTCCACATTAATGCACCCTGGAAAAACAAAACAACAATACGTACATATAAATATCAATACGAACAGTGTATCACATTTTAAATTATGGTCGTCCCTCTCCGAGAGAGTAGTACAAAAAAACCTATTATATTTTTATTACTTTAAAATACCCTTTAAATAATGCACGTAGAAGGAATTTGAAAAAAGTGTTAAGAAATAAGGACTCCAAATATTCGTTTCAGAGACCGATGCTTCTAGATGGGATTGCTCTTGAATACTTTCACAACGCTTTTCATGTTTACAGCTAACAGAATAATGGGTAAATATTTCGATTTGGGACTCACTTAAAAAAAGACTATAAAAATATTGAAATAGGATCGACGCCATCTTTAATGTTGTTAGTATGATGTGTCATTTGACCTTTGTCGGAAGTGCGAACTGCATAAAATGGATATTTAAAGAATAGGTTGTTATGGTCTTAGTTTGGGTTAATAAAGAAAGCATAATCCCAAACACAAGTCGTTATTACACGATACTTTTATTCATACAGATTTTTCATGACAGAGAACGACAATCCACGTGGAAACTGAAGGGAAAAAACACGTCGAAACGCCTTAAGAACCTTTAGCATATTTAATATTCACAGTTTGCGCTACGCAAGGAACTGTTATCTAAAGTGGCTGCCACACGAACAGGTGGCTCAGTGGTTTTGCCATAAATGGGCAAAAGGAACCGTGTGCGGTAAATTCCGGGCCCAGAAGAGGGGTGACAACAGGAAAGGAGAACGGTACTAGACTTAATATTTTCGGTCAAAACCAAGCGTATAGCGGCTGTCATCGAGCGGGTAGCAGTGTAGCCGACGGAAATTAAATATATTAATCGAGTTTCTAATTTCGACTTGGCCATATTAGCAATACTCCTTGTCTCCGCGGAGAGAAGCGGTTTTGGAATCACATGCCCGTATTATGGTAGTGGACATGAAATGATTTTTTTCCAGCTAATATAACCGTATTGTAGCTGACAAGTGGTCAGCGTGATGTTTTGGTTGTTCTGATGAACACCGAGGTATTCGCATAAGGTGCGTGCGCTTCCGCCGACGTTCATATGATTACTGACAAATGTACGCTCTCGACTATGTTCATATGACCACTGGTGAAATCTGCCGCGTGGCGGCAAGACACGATTTCGGTTGGACCACCCGGCAGTTAGGCCACCCACTCGTGTCGAAGCCGATTAATATCATATTATAAAAACTGAACATGGCGGCATCAATTCTCCCTCAATCCTTACGCATTTTTATTTAAAAGTAAAAAATAAAATGCATTATTTTATATATCCGTAGATCCAAACACTTTAGATTTATTTTTGAGAATCTAAAAATATTGTAATTTTCAAAAATTACAATTTAGGTTTATAATTATATTTATACGTAAATTTGCCTCTTGATTCATTTATCGAGTACCATATTTACGGCAAGAGAGAACGTAGTGAACAAGCATATTAAGGTCTTTCTGCAAAACGTTTCAAAATGGATGTGGATTCTGAACATGGGACTTTAACATCCTATACCTTTTGCGTATGCAATGCAACTTACCGGCTGTCGGAGTACTCTCGGCATACTGGAAACATTCCTTCTTCACCTCCGGGAGGTCGACATCTATATCCGTATACGTCAATTCATCGCCACCTTCTTCCTGGAGCCCTGGTTCCGACTTAATGGAAACAGTCTCCGGATTTAGAAGATCCATGACACTGCTGTGGTGGGGTTATGATATTAAGTTTAAGCCCAAAAAAATATTCTGAAACAGAGTATTGTTATAACGTTAGTCTAATTGTATAAGCGTTGAATATTGCGTTTCGGTTGGAAATAAGGACGTAACAAAATTGAGACCTTGAAATTAAGAAACTTGACAACGGTTGAGGGAATCGTCGTTATTCGGCTGAATCTTTTATCTGATCCTGCTTCCTCTATGCAAACCGGTTATCAATAACCAAAATATCGGGAATACTAATTTTAAAATTTGCTATTATTTTTACTAATGCCTTCGAAATACAATGTCAAATTGACAACTCAAAGGTTTCTTGGTTAGCCTCCTTGAAATTTGTCAAGTGGATTCCCAACTTATACGAAGGTATTGGTAATTGGCGTAAGTTGATCAAGGTCGCGTTAAACACAGCAAAGTTGTGCATTAGAGCATGCATTAGCCTAAATGAAAGAACAACGGTCGGGCAGTTTGACTTCAAACAACGGCTGCTGTAATTGAATATGCAACCAAAATGAACACAGTAATTACTCGTGTAGAAAATTTCAGTAACAAAACATACCAAAAACGGGGTGATAACGTTAACTGAGAGGCAGTGTAAGGAATATCATGTAGAATTAGACTAGAATTTAGAAACAGGATGAAACGATTGACGAAAGCATACGTCAAAGATTAATACCTAGGTTAGGAATAGACAATTATGAATTCATAGAGAATGTTCGCGAAAAGGGTACAATCACTTTTTTTTTTTACCAAAACGAAAGAAAAAAATTACAAACTGGAATATTCAAACGATTTTTTTTACGATAGGAATAGTCCTTCAACAACGTTTTGAATATTCACATTTCAAATTAGGGCGTAAACGCCTTCTTTCGCGCGGTTTTGACTTGTGACGTCACTGCGCATATCTTGACAAATGTCTTCACTCAGTCTTCAGTTGATCGTTTGTTTTTAGAAGAAATCTCCGTAAATACCGTGTATAAATACTGTATAGAACCAAAGTGTACAAATACAATATCTTTGACACCAAACAAACTATTTATAAATGTCCCGAATGATGTTATTATGCGTAAAAAGTGGTGTCAAGCGATGAAAAGGTGAATTAAAAAAAAAGGTGTACTTTCTGCTAAATCTCATCATTCTTGCTGTGAAGATCATTTCAATGTAAGTAGCTAAATTCATTTATGTGAAATGTATATTCTGAAACAAAAATCTGTCAGGAATTGAGACTAATTGTAGTATTTTTAACAATGTTAAGAATTGTAGTAAATTTTAAAGTGTTTTTGAAATTTTTACACAAAAATATATTTTTAAAGGAAAGCCTTATTCATCCTGATAGGTGTAGTGGATTTATATTAGGTACGAATTAGACTACATAGTTTTGCAATATTATATTTCAACATATACATAATGTCATTTCAGGTTATATGTTAAGAAATATCGAACAATCGTTTTACAGTACAAAAGAAAGTTAAATTTAAAAACAATATTTTGCACCTATACGTACCATATGTAATTTTATATATGTTATTATTTTAATAGTGTCATTTTCTTCAATGTAAAATGTTTTTGGTAACTATGACTGTAATTCACAATAAATAAGCAATTTTATTGTTTTGTTTTTACAGCTCCAAGAGGATTTAGAAAATTATATGGAAGTCCAAATGACAGGATGCAAAAAGAGATTAAAACAAATAGATCCCACATATTTTGCCTGTCAAAAAAAAGTTTTACCATTCCTAAGGCAAACTGGACAAAAAAGATTGTCTGCGAACTGATTCGCCCACCGAGTGTTTTTGTGAAAGTTCATTCTAGCCGCGAAGAAGTCAAGCAGTCCAAAAGAATTGCCGCATTGCGCATTCACATAGAGCGCGTCATAAGTAGAATTAGAGAATTCCAAATGCTCAGAATGCATGCGAGTACTGACCATAATCACATTCCCATAATTGATAACATTATTATTGTAGTATGTGGTCTTATTAACCTGCAAGGGTTACTCATTAAAATGTAATATTTAAACCAACTGTTGTTTTAATTTGTGTGAGACCCTCCCGTGTGAAGGCAGATGTTATATGATTAGTACATCTGCACTGATGATGGATATTGCAATGTATTCCTTACCGTGGGTAATGAAAGTTACCCCAATATTGGCTGAGGGAAAAATCAATGCAATGAGTTAACAACTTTATGTACACGGGATGTGAAGGAAAGAATGGTGGAAAATGTTTTTTTAAATTTTTATTTAACTAAAGAAACACTTACAGGAATTACAAAATGGGGTAAAAAAAATTAATTTAAACACTAGAAGTAGCTATGTAAATTTAAGTTTCTTATAAATATCTTGGGACCAAAATGTTAAGCATTTGTCCATTAAATCTAAACAGTAATTTTGATCATATTCTACGTAACAGACAATAACCTCTTTCGAACTTTCAAAGTCAGGCTTCGCTACGCAATACATGCCTTTGCATTTTTTTGCAAAATGCTTTTGCGATTGCATTTGAGCCATGTACTTATCACTGGGTTTGTCCATGGCAACCGTGAAGTATCTTCTTAAAGCTGTATCGCTACTTGGACATTTCACTTCTACAATGTAATTTTCTCCTATTGCATCTGGAGAAGCTCCAAAAAAGGATGGTGATTAGAGAGAATCAGGCCGCACTTCTCAAACTTTATCTGAAGTATTTCTTCTACTTCTTTCAACACTTCAGCCTCTAGAACTCTGCCACGCCTAAGAAACTTAATTTCTAGTAGTTTAGCACCTAGAATGCTCTCAACGAGTGAGCCTTCCATGGTTTAACAATGAACAGCTTCATGGGCTTTAGCTGCGGTAATTCTAGCGTACCTCAAGTTGTGTCACAATGGACAGTTTGACTGCCCCACAGTCATCTGAGCTGCCCTTTGACAGGCAACGGTGTTCATATTTTGTTGGCAATATTTTAAAAAATCTTCTGATGTTGATCCCACATCATTGTACAGAAAATTACAAATCATATTATGTAAGGAAAGATTTTCGATCACCGTTGGGTCGACAAAATATTTTAACAGCTGAATATCTCGTATACCAAGCTCGATGGTGCTGTCTATTACTGATTTTAAAAAAGATCCATCGCTCTGCGGCAGAGCAGCAGGAACAGCTTTTCCCTAAATCGCTCGCCTTTATAAACTTCATTGTGGTTCCTATAGCAGCCATCTTAGACCGCTTCCAATAACACTGAGTCGCCGTTTTTGAAGGGTCTTCGCTTCTTCGGTGCAACCACGATAATAAAGTTACCACATGTTTGCAACCGCCTAAAACAATAACAATAATTAGTATCATAGCAGTAGTGTAATGTTGAAAATAGGGACACAAATTATTTAATAAACAACAATACAGGGCTCTTCTCTTTCACCAACCTTGTGATGCCGGACAATCTTCACATTTGCAGGACTCGATTACTTCTTCTGCTTTGTTGCATACCAAAATTACTGAATATGCCTTCGTACGGACTCTGTGCTCCGGAGTAACCAGGGCCTTCACAGTGCAAATGGCACCAATACGTTTCACTTGGACGTAACCGATGGCACTGTCTCCGTAACTCTCTCTCTGCAGGATCTACAAATTATAATTACATTCATCATTATAAGGCACAATATTTATTTGTACTATTTCACAGACCTAAATATTATACTATTCAGAAAATCACTTTCAAACATATTGTGGTTAGGTTTTACAATTGTCAAAAAAGTAAATACTTTAGATTTATAATTTCTTCAAATGCTTGATAACTTTGTGGCATCATTATTAATTATATAATTGAAAATACACTTTGTATATACCACTTTACTTAAAATATATAAATATTTCTACATGTTTCGATAGCAATGCTATCATCTTCAGGAATAAATGAATACTAAAAATAATTTCAAGTATTGAAAAATGATAAAAAATTTAAAACAATAATTTAAGAATATACAAAATATGAGCATAAACAAAAATGAATTAAAGTAGTTAAGTAACAGATCAAAAATGTTAATGACAAAATAATAATAATAATTATAAAACATTGAATAATACATTTAAATTAGAAATATAAATAAAAATTATCATTATTAATATTAATATGAAAATAAATTTAAGAGACAGCTATTTTAAAAAAATATTTGATTATTTATTAAATTTAATTCGCTATTAACACTTTTTCTTATTTCTAAAATTTCAAATGTATCTAATTGTAAACCAGTTGTATTTGTATGTAAAACTTTTAAACCTTTATTTATATCAAATGAATGATTGGTTTCTAAAATATGATTTGCAAATTCAGAATAGTTGTTATTATTTAAACATCTTAGGTGTTCCTTAACCCTAATACTGAAATTTCTACAAGTCTTTCCGATGTAAAAATAGTTGAAATCATTACAAATCAATTTATATACTCCCGATTTATTCAAAATATTATCTTTATCTTTGTTATTTAAAACATATTTTTTAAATTTATTATTGGTATAAAAAGCTGGTTGGATAGTATTTGGCAAGTTTTTAATTATTAAATTTGCGGTATTGTTATTTCAAAATAATATTTTTCTCCATTGTTTATTAACATCAGTTATTTGTGGATATACATAAGATTTAATAAATTTTTTCTCAAGCTTTTTGTTTAACATATTGTTTATTAATTTAGTACTATAACCATTATTTATTGCAATCTGTTTAATTATATTTAATTCTTTGTTAAAAATATTATTTGATAGTGGTATATTAACTAATCTACTAAGCATAGAATGAAAAGCTGATAATTTTTGAGAAAATGGATGATTAGAAGTATTATGTATAACAATATCTGTATAAGTATCTTCACGATATATATTAAATTCAAATTTATTATTAACAATAGAAATATTTAAGTCTTAGAAGTTTATGTTAAAATTTTGTCCTATTTCTATGGTGAATTTAATTTTTTTATGGATTTTATTTAGGAAATTTAACTATTTTTACATCGGAAAGACTTGTAGATATTTCAGTATTAGAGTTAAGGAACACCTAAGGTGTTTAAATAATAACAACTATTCTGAATTTGCAAATCATATTTTAGAAACCAATCATTCATTTGTCGGTCATCAAATGGACATCCGACCAAATGTGATTCATTATTGAGAAAATACGCT
>JAHDVE020007988.1:0-56094 GCA_022606495.2 Halesus radiatus | reverse complement strand
TGAATAGTTTATTTCTTTACGGCCATATTTTTTTTCCAAAGACGACGTTCTTGAAGTAGGAACATAAAATTTTCCGAGCTTCTTTGAAAGAATTTTCTCGCACGAACGATATTTTCTAGTATTTTTATATGCCAGTTTTTTTGTTTGTTTTTATATCGTGTAACTGACGTCTTTGTATGAAAGAAACAGCATGAAAGAGAGACAATAATGTAAGTATGTAAAAGTGTGCAAGGATATTTGTTAGCAACTATCCCAGAAAGGATATTCTTTTCCATTGACTATTATTCCGCCATTCTATTAACACATTAAAATGTTAAATGTAAAAGGTCACTGTACAAAATTCAAAGACATTGGAATAATATTCTTGTTTCTATTTTTATCTCACCTGGCGATAGTTATTCTAGAAAAAAGTTAACAGAAGTTATGCAGATCGCCAACTTATCAATAATAGTAATAAAATTATTACGTTTTCTTATTTTATTTGAAAATACATGGTTATATTTCCATTTCAAATGATTGGTCGCAAATGCAACGCGAAACAACCCGTATACAACAACTGATCTATCGTGTCATGTAAATGATCCCACTAAATCATCCCCGCTTCAGCGCCTCTCCCGGCGCGAGGCTCTGCCACCGCCGTGGCAGCGCGGATCTCTGCTTTGGATAGAGTGACAATGTCTGGATTCAGAAGGAAATAAATCATAGCAACGTTACGTGCATATAACTGGAGCGTTGGATGCGGGACGAACTAAACATCTGAATATTATATTACATGAAAAAAAAATTATGTTATCGAGTGAACTATACCACCGCGGAAGAGTTTAAGTAGGAAACCGAAGGTAAGGCATGAAACTGGTCCTACTTTGCTGTGTAACAGGAGACGTTCGATGAAATTAATCCCATTGAGTTTAGTTTAAAAGTTGTCTTATGGTACATAAGGCACTAAACGGTCTGGCCAGCACTCGGAACATCAGAATGGTATCCATCAATTTGCCCCAGCAGATGAATGCGAAGCTTGAATTTGAATGGCAATCGCAACAAAGTAATTTAAATACTTAAGTGAAAACCTATTATTGGTTCATTTTTGAAATATATTTGATAAATGTAATTATTGCTGTAAACTGTTGGTTTTCCAAATAAAATAAAATAAAAGAAAATAAATTAAAATAAAATTAAAATAAAATAAAAGACTGGTTTTAACAATAGTGAATCTGCATGTGAGTTCACACACTTAAATTAGCTACACTCTGAACATGCACACGGTTTTCCACCGAATTTCGCAGCATACGATCTGGGAGTGAGACTAGAATTTTATTTACATTAGGAACATGAAAATGGTTTCATTCGAAAGAAAACCACCCTCGTGGTCCCAAAAAAAAACATTTTGTTTCTATATGTAATCAACAACTGGATAATAAACAGATTTTTTTTATTCGAAAGATGTGTAATTATATTGTTACGTTATTATTAATATAATTAATAAGAAGAAATTTTTTTACGCTACTGTTAAAAAGCTTTTTACACAGTGGTGTAAATAAACTTCTGCTAATTAATTAGATTTTTAATTTATTTATAATAAGCTACTTACAATAAAATGACTGACCTCTGCCTAAAGAACAATCTTATTCAGAAGCAATTCACTATCAGGTCAGCCAAGTCTGATGCGTCAAATAGACTGTTGAACCATCTCGTATGAATGCTGCTAAATTTGGGGACAGAGCTTTCAATGTACTGTAGTGGTGGGCGAAGCGGCTCGGTTTAGTGAGCCGGATCACTAAATCAGCTCTCTGTTAAGGCAATCCACATGAAAACTGGACGAAAAAAGTATCATGTAAGAGTGTCTTAAGGACTTCTTTAGGAGGGCCGAGGGAGCGAGGGAGAGGGCATGGTGCGAGGGGACGCAAATCGTCTTTCAATCGAGCCGGATCACCAAACCGGTACACTACAAAGAGCTGATTTAATGATCCGGCTCACTAAACCATTCCGCTTCGCCCACCACTAATGTACTGAACAAACATTCTATGAATCACCTTCCATTTGGTCTAAGGTCACAGAGTAATTTTGAAATCTTAATTTTTTTTTAATCTTTTTAAAGGGGGCTATAAACTATAACAAAATTTAAAGCGCTCGTGAGGTGATTTCAATCACTGAATGGCGCTAAAATAACACAAATAGGACAAAAATAGACATTTGAGAGAACATTCAAGTCAAAGTTAAGATTTTGGTAGTTATGGTTATGCTAACCACGATGTTGGACATATTAGATTATATTCTTGGAAGTTTATTTTCATAACGACTGACAAAAATCATTTAGACTGGGACCAACATTTTTAAGGCCCTGGCTTGAGTTAACAAGTCTCGACTTTCTGAACAGTGGAGAATGGTACCTATAATCAATAGTGTTGATCGAGGAAAAGCAATTAATTGTTTCTAGTCCACGGCAGGGAATGTTGAACTCGATGAGTTGCAACAAAGAAGATTAGTCAATAATACAATTAATAAGTTTGGCAATTCAATGACATCAAAGCTTTTCCTACGCTTAAACGAATGAAGACATGTTTATAGTTTATGAAATTTCATCGTAAGACGTTTAGCATTGAATTAGCCTGTATTATTGAAGTTAGGCCAGGCAACTGTGTAGAACCATGTAAAAATAATAATTTTGAACTAATAATTGTCCTTACTTGGAACAGGTGACAAAAATCAAATACTTAGGTATTATTTTGGACAATAATTTAAAGTGGAAACAAGATATAATCACTACATTAGAAAATCACTTCTTTAGACAAACCCACAATTTTCTTAACTTAAATCAACTCAAAACCATTTACTATGCATTGTATCAATCTTTAATTGAATACAGTCTTGGGGTGGAGCTATTGCTGCCGCCATTGATCCCATCCTTAAAGCTCAGAAACAAATTATAAAGATTATTCTAAAACTACCGATCACCAGCAGCTCGGACAAAATCTTTAGGAGAATTTGTATTTTGGATATTAGCCAAGTTTTTGCCAAAAATATACTACCATATCTCTTTAAATATGGAACTATATTCGGCAATGTCCAGACTGCTCGCGATACTGGATCTAAAGGGCTTAATTGCTTACTTATCCATTTTGCTAAAACATCATTAGGCTCAAGAAATTTTAGATACTTTGCAACAAAGCTAAACAATATACTTCGTCTGGCCATTAGACTGAACACAAATTACGACAAATAAAAATTGGACATCTAGATTTGGATCACTAACCAAGTTAGATAAAAATTCAACGATTTTTTTTAAAACATCCCTATAAGAATGATAGAATATTAAATTGATGCTTCAAACTTTATGATGGCCTCCATGGTCGAAGGGTAAGGCTCTCGACTATGAATCCGAAGGTAGCGGGTTCAAAACCTCATTTAATTAATTTGTACTGTTTCACAATTAATTAATTTAAAAATAATATATAGTGTATTTGCGCACGTTCCAGAGTGGAAGATACTCGCAGTATCGCCCTGGTGAAAGGCCACCATTCAGAATTGCAACGTTGCTTGAAATGGCTTTTAGCCGTGTTTGGTGACCAGATCTGAATAGCCAGGTATTTCCCCACCTTTCTCTCCCCCTTCCCCTTCTCCTCCCCAATACCTCCAGCTTCATAATATTCCCCAATTGGGAATGCCATAGTCTCACTGGCTCCAGATGGTTGGGAGCAGTTGGGACTCTTGTGCGGTATTCATGTAAAAAAAAATAATGAATTATAAAATTATATTGTAAACTTTGCCTGCTCTAAACACAGGTTCTCCTAGTCAGACAGGCACAGTACCATAACCTTTAGAATAGATTGAGATTGTATTTATGTATAAAAAAAATAGTAATGAATAAATTAGTTAAAACATTAAAAAACATGAGGATATCACGAATATGTTAGGAATTAGGTACACGATTTGCATACGGAACAGTACTACGAGAGTGGCCCAACAAATTAAATTATTTAGCTGCTCATCTCGACACAAGATTGCTCTAGTGAGATGAGTGGTTTATGTT
This sequence comes from Halesus radiatus, assembly GCA_022606495.2. NCBI lineage: Eukaryota > Metazoa > Arthropoda > Insecta > Trichoptera > Limnephilidae > Halesus > Halesus radiatus. The sequence goes on along the minus strand of JAHDVE020007988.1, from coordinate 52,067 downwards.
TTAGTATTTGTTAAATGCATTTTTGAATAAATAATAATAAAATTTATCGAAAAGATATTAACAAAAGTCAAACTACATGAAACTAAAATCGAATTTAGTAATTTTCCATAAAAACATGAGATTTAAAAAAAAACGGTATTCAGAAAACGGATTTCTGTAGCATAATGGGGAAAAGCATCGTTCCCCTAAGACGATGGAAGGATTTCGAGTCTTGGTCATAACTCAATCATAACTAAATCTGGGCTCCATTTTATAAGATTCACCAACAAAATATTGAGAGAGTGCAGCATAAATTTCTTCGATTTATTAATTACAAGTTAAGTATTCCAATCGAAAATCTTAATTATGCATTTTTAATGAAGCTACTTAACCTAAGCGATTTATCATCTAGGCGCACAGTATATGTCTTTTCAAAAGTTAGTCTCGTAGTATGTATCTTCAAAATAGAAAATGGCAGATTGGACGCCCTGGATTTAACGAGCCTTATTACCCTGCATGTACCCAGCCGTAACACGAGACATACGACTCTGTATAACAATCCAGCGTCTTCAAATAATTATTTCGAGAACCCTATTATTCAAAGATTGCACAGACTTGCTAATGAGTTCAGTTCAATTGATGTTTGCCGTTACAACCTATGTCCAAGCTAAAAATCAGTTTATTTGAACGTTTTTATTAAGTTTTTTTTTTTTTCATGTGCATCGTTTTTTATTGCAATTTTTATTATGTTATGTTTCTGCAAAATACCCAATCAGGTATAATAAAGGCTTGCTGTTTTATAAACACGAATATTATAAACTGTTCATATTTTACAACGTCCTAGTAATTATAATTCTACTGCCTTTATTACCCACCTATTGCGCTGAAACTAGCTACTTAAATAGTATCTACCTTCTTACTTCTTTTACACTTATGTTATTATATTATGAACTAAACTACTCATACTCTTTTGTACAACCTGCTGTTAAAATGTAACCACAGGATTTAACTATTATTCATTGTGATAATTACGCTGTAACTACATACTGTTATATTGTATCTACTTACTTCTTTTACATCTATTTATTATTTTATGTGTACATAATTGTATTCCCTTGTTAAACTATGTGATAAATGTGTCAACATGTAAAAGCCTTCTAGGCGTGAATAAATAGATAAAATAAATAAATAAAATATATTAATAAAAATTAAACATGGAAGTCTATCGAATTAAGCTAGCAGTACACAATAAAGTGCTGATACCAACCCTGATGTATTAGGTATGGAACTGGCAGAGGAAGGATGAAAGTAAACTGAACTAACCATCACGCCGTTTCCACGCAAGGGTAGGCAGAAAGGACGAACCGCCCAACAACTCTATCATGGCATACACTTCTTGCTTCATTCACATTCGTACATCATCTCATACATTATCTTCTATTATAAATATAAGTAAACTGAATGGTTCAAAAATGAGATCTCTGAGGCTAACGTGTGGTAAATCCATGTATAATAATGCGAAAAATGTTGAGATTCATAAATAATGCATGGCTGATGTAAGCGTAACGAGTAAGATTTAGAAAGGGACGCTTAGGTGGTTTGGGCACGTAGAACGAATGAACGAAGAAAGGAGTGTAATGACAATAGATCACGCGAATGCGAATGGAAGAAGAAGCCGGGGACGCCCGAGGAAGATATCGCACGATCAAGTAATTCAAATACTTGAGTTGGAAAAATAGAAAAGAATGTATGAAACAAGAAGTGTATGCCAAGATCGAGTTGTTTGGCGGTCCGTCCTCTTTGCCTACTCCTGTGAGAAAACGGAGTTATGGTTAGTTAGTTAAGTCAATGGAAAAATGTATTTACTTTAGGGTTGCAAAGCTGCAATTTTTTTTGCCACTCTTAGCTTGAATCGTGTCATGGCAAGATCAACAAGACTGTTTAGGTTGATATCCCGTATAATAATTCTTGAATTGGAGCAGATTATGAACCTGATTACATATTGCAAATAAACTAATTTTCCTTTTGACTCCTGTAATCTACAATTGACTAAAACAATTCCCACCAATGCCGGTATACTATGTATACTAGAATTAGCACAAGCGTTGCTAGTTCATGAGTCACTCGCTCGCGATTATTCCATTGTTCCACGCCATTTGTAAAATAACCACTCGGGCTAAAGGAGATGCAACCCACCCCAGTGTTGCACTCGTTAGTCAGTGGATGGATACTGGATCAACTCACCTGATTAGTGGACCAACTGTTAATATATCGTTGATTAGACGATCGAGTTAACCGTGGTAACGAGATGATATAAGATATTAGCAGTTATCCTGCAGTCGATCCAAATTCCGTATTACCCTTTAATGAAAAATCGTTAAAAACAATAAATATCGAAATGAATTACTTGCTAATTTTAGATATTTGATTGAAACATTGATGAAAAACTCTTCCGTAACAGTATATCTAAATTTAAGAAACATATTGGTTCCTTGTAATGTTTTCTCTGTTTTTCCGTACGTTGTGGAAACCTGGACCTTGAACATATCATTAACAAGAAAAACATAAATAGGTAAATAGTAGGTAACGATTTTACAAAATATCCTGAACAGGTAACCACGTAAGAGGTTCGTAACCAAATGACCAAAAATTATGAAAATTTGTTAACTCTAAAAAGAAGAAAGCTCTAATATCGTGGTCACTAACAGCTGTCACGATTAATAACAATTACCTGATAGAACTTTTTTTTATAAGTAAATTGTTTTTTTTAAATTGAATAACGGTTGTCATTATTAATTTTTAAAAACTTTTAATGGAAATGGAATTCCGAAAAAAAGAACTAGAATACAATAAAAATAGAATGTAAAATTTATGGTCATATTATGAGGAACTTCGATTTAAAAAAATGTTTAATTTATTATTCGAGAAAAAATTGTTAGAGGACATTGCATGGGAAGATGCTGCACTTCATATCTTCGGAATCCGCGTGACTGATACGATTGCAGTTCCGTAGATTTATTCTAAAATTCACAAAATTTTCCTCATGATAGACTACTTCTGATAGAAGAGGGTTCCAGGAGAAGATTTCTCGATGAGCACTAGTAATAATTCTACAATTTTATAATACTTGGCACGACATCCGTTCTGGTTTTAATAATACGACTTCAGGTTTTTTTAATTGTCTTAAAATGTAAAGCTCTTTTTTTACCTAATTGGAGCTTTACGTCAGACACGAAATTTGAAATCTACGTAAATAAGTAAAAGCTGCCGTGGATTGCGAAAACGTTCAAATTTGTGGAAGAAAACATAAAATCATAAAGGGAAAATTAAACGGAAGAAATTTCAAGCTCATGAACTATTAAATACTGCATTAACCGTAAACTAACATAATATTTAAGCTGTTTAAATCACATTGAAGTGCACTGAAATGTAGACATAGTTTCTTCAAACTATCGGTCGCATTTGGCCACAGCAAGGGAGATTAAATCATGTGCCATGAATCGCCGGTCAAAGCAACGAGGTTCCCAGTTTAGTTTCTCTGCGTTATTATTCATAAGCCGCGATCGCAGTATAAATCACATATGTTAACAGTCACATCGGCGCCATACTCCAGTGATTATGACACACAAATACATGTGTGTCGTACTTGTCAAAATATGTGCTTAGATGGCTTGATAATGTGAACAAAATATTACAAAAATTATTATTTAAACGAAGGTTGGTCTATAAAATAAGTGGACTTTGTGTAGAGAATTTATTTCCAAACATTCAATTAGGCTCAGTTTGTAGGTAGCTCGCGGAGCGAGTGTGTACGGCAGACGTTAGCGTAATGATATTGTTGATACTCCGAATCAAAGACATTGGAAGAGATTTTTAAATTTTTCTAAAATTTCTTCATATGGTTTATTTTTCTTTGCGAAGGCACAGCTTTTCAGTCTTTATGGGCTGCACGCCACTGGTTAAAAAGTCAAGTTATAATTACACAATAAGAAGTTCCAAAGTAAAGGTCTTTACAATGGAAACCAAGAAAAATGAATCTTCAATTTATTGGAATAATTTATTGACGCTTATAAATCTTATCTTAATATTTAATCACTGAAGAAAATAATAACAAATCTCAAATAAAATACGAAACGGGAAAGTTACAGAAAAGGTATCAGTCGCATCTGGGAATTATCTGTTATAATTTTTCATTTGAAATTGATTAACATTATCTTCAATGATTAAAAAAAAAATCTTTTAGGCATTTAAATTCCAGTACAAATGATTGGTTCATTAATTATTATGGCAAAGACAGAATGAGATTATAGAAAATATCGTTGGAAAAATGGAATAATGTACATACGTTGTATAGAAATAAATAGAGGCACCCAAAATAGATGAGTCAGTCCATACAGCCGGAGACTTCAAACCGTGTTCCATTTTATTTAGGGGAGTTTGTGGTGCATAGAAGGAACTTTCGCATTCACTAATCGAACGATGCTCTCGCCACTCATAGACCGTGTGGAATCTTGACAAACTTGGCCGAACCTTGCCGAACGTCATGTGACACTTGTGTTTTGCGATCTTAAAATTTCCTGCAATTAATTATTGTTAAATAAAACACTCAAACTTTGTTTAAAGCACATTTATTTTACACGCCTACCGGTTTAGAAATAACCGTTCCATCATCAGGGCAAGTGTATACTGAATGATATTACAAAATTATGGAAGAACATACATAGTAAATGGCACAGTGGGAGTGGAGGCGTGCCTAGGGATTAGTAAAGAGTGGGAGAAGAGATACAGATTGAGGGAGGGGTGAAAGAAACATATACTCGTATTAAAATTGGGCTGTAAGATAGGTTTTTTTTATTATTAATAATAGACTCATTATTATTGAGGGATTTCTTAATTTTCAAGAATTCTAGATTATCTAAGCGTTTATCTTTACTATTAATGTGAAGAATATTGATCCCTCTATTTTTTATCAAAACGTTTGTTCGAGATAATATGAGTAGCGAATTCAGAAAAATAATTATTTTTAAGATATCCTACATGTTCTTTGATTCTTATGACGAAATTACGGCTTGTTTTTCCAATATAAAATGAGGAACAGTCGTTACAATTTAGTTCGTATATGATATAGTGGAGTGAGTCAAATTATGGTCTTTATCTTTAGTGTTCCTAAAAAAATTATTCCTTGTGTAAAAGACCGGTTTAATATTAAAAGTGAGATTTTTGGGGCATTGAACTGAAAAATTATTAATGTATAAAATTTTAGGCCATTGTTTAATATAATTATAATTATGTGTATTGTATAAATACTTATCTTTTGAAATTTTGTTAAATTTTTTTATTTAAGATTTTATCAATTAAATTTGGCTCATATTCGTTATTTACAGCAATATGTTTTATTATTGAAAGTTCCGATAGAAAACTATTATTAGACATTGGAACATTAACTAGGCGATGTATCATGAAATGGAAGGCGGAATGTTTTTATGAGACTGGGCGATTGGAGGTCATATCAATTATTGTGTCGGTATAGGTGGGTTTGCGGTAAATATTAAAATCAATTTTATTACTTATGATAAATCCAAAAAGTTTAAAGTAGCATTGCCTATTTCAATTGTAAATTTAATTTGATTATGAAAGGAATTTAGAAGGTTGAGAAGGGTGTTGACTTGACGTTCAGATCCTGTCCAAATGCCGAATACGTCGTCCACATACCTCTTCCAAAGCAAAACATTTTTTAAAAGAGAGGATGTTGAATTTAAAACAGTTGTTTCCAAATCATTCACAAATATATATGCAATTAGAGAACTGGTAGGGGTTCCCATCGGTAGTCCTTCTTTTTTATTGATATATGACGCTATCATACTGAAAGTAGTTTTGATTTAAAACTAAATTAAATAGACGAGTGAGGTCATTAGAGAGGTCCGTAGGCAATTTAGAATCCTTCAATAATCTGGAAATAATTGTTTTACTTTCAGAAATTGGCAAATTGGGAAACAAATTGATTACATCAAAGGACACAAGTTCAGCGTTACTGTGGAGGACTAAATCTTTCAAGGAATTGATCAGTTCATAGGAGTTATTAATTCTATATTTTGGGGCAAACTCATTACCATTATCAAATAAATCGGTTATTAATGACGATAACTTAAAACTTGGGGAATTACACGATGAAACTACAGGCCTGATGGGTGAATTTACATTATGAATTTTGAGGAAACCATATAATTTTGGTGCTCCATAAAATAATTAATTATTGTGCTAAGAAAGTCAGTGAAAAACATTCATATCGACCAGCAAACTGAGCAGCCGATTCTGAATATATACAATTTATTATATTATACATGGTTATTTATTTTTTTATTGCATTTTTAAATAAAGAAAGACAAATATTCCCTGGTTACGAATAACCTGACAATATTTGAAAATCTCCTACTACCATCACAGTAAGCGGAAGATGTTGCTTGTGTCGTAAATGGAGGACTTAGCCAGCCGAGGAATTGAACTCACGACGCCTGGGTGAGACCCAAACGCGACGCCAACTCAGCCACTGACCGGTTAAACGTAGAATCTATTAATTTTTATTTAAATACGAATAAAAAGCAATCCAATTAAAACGTCCTATTCGGTTGGCATCATTGCATTCTAGTCATCTGACGTCACACAGAGAAGTTCGCGTGTATTCTGGTATCGATTTTTTGGCTAAATTAAAACTTAATTTGGGTGACTTTAAACACTACAATTGCAGTTTAATATTTAAAAAAAGCATTATTAATTACGTAACTACGATTATTTTCATAGGAAAACCGAGACCAACCACTGAACTTATGATAACGAATTTTAAATGTTGTTATTATCCTTTGAGTTAAAGTTCCTACTTATAGGTACATAGTTTTGTTATTTATGTATTCTTACTGTTTATTATGAATGTAATATACAATTATAAACGGTAAAGTTAATTCCTGTTTTAACATAACCTCCAAAATGAGGTTCGGGATATTAGAAATACGGAAAAAATCAATGGAAGCATGGCAATGTTTGCATTTTTATACTTTGGAACGCTACAAAAACGTGATAAGATATTAACGTTTTACAATGGGTCTCTCAATTAAAAGCAGTTAAATTTTTAGATTTTTTAAATTTTATTTAGTAAAATTTTACTTACGTTTTTGTATTTAATTTTTAAAAATTTAGTTATAACTATTATTATTCTATTTAAAAAAAAAACGTTTATCCATAAAAAAAATCTGCTATATAATTATTATTGCGATTGACAGCTGTTTCGACTTCTGAATATGTTATCAAACTGTGGAAAAGTCACTTACAAATGATCTATTTAAATTATTTCTGTGTAGGTATTTATGATAAAACTCAGAATGTTTTCATTTTCATTGCTAATGCTCTGATTAATTTCTGAGTAAATTGACGGTTATTTTGATAGTTATCACACTGCAATATTCCCTACTTAAGAGTTATAATTTAATATTGTTTAAAATTTGACTAGTGGTCATTAAGATGGTTATCATTGGTGTTTAACAAATAATTATAATTTGAAATGAAGGGGTTTTGCTTTCCCCCCGCATATACGAGTATATAACTTGTATCATGGGCTATAATTGATCTCAGGGTGAATATTTCCAGAAGTGGGGGATCAAATTACATCATGCGATTTGGGGTTATCTTTGCGATCTGTATTATTTTGGAACGAAGCGTGCTAGTCTTTCAAAGCGAGGCAACGGAACTCAATTTGAAGTTGAATTCTGAAATTACTTATGTGGGTTAAATTTTTCGTACTTATTTCTACGACACACCAAATCTAGTGGTGATATATCGGTGCTTCACATCCAACAAGCCATAGTTTTGTGCGTTTTAGCGAATTTAAAACTTAAACAATTATTTCAACTATGGAAACGAACTTTAAAATAATAAAAAAAAATTTTTTTTTTTTTTAATCAAATACAATAATGTTATTATTAAGTTCTACAAGTATTTTTAGTTTTTATTTTGACAGCGGTTTCGGCCAGTAATTGTGACAGATGTCAAGGCCATTTTAAAACTGCCGCTAATCCACATTGTAACAGCAACGCTACGTATAGCGGGCAGACGGGAAGGGCTTTCTTAACTAGATTCAAAGAACATTTACGATGTTATAAAAATAAAAGCACTTTTTCAAAATTAACAGAACATCCCTTAGTAAATAATCACATCCCGCTTAACAACAACCTAAGCCTGGATCCTTACATATAGAAAAAAGGGTCTTAGATTAAATTTACTTGAACAATTAGAAATTAAAAAAAAAAACGAACGAATGATCCTAATATAACATTAATTAATAAAGTAAGGAAAATAATTAATCCCCACTTCTCAGTATGTACACATTATGAAAATAATATAACACATTCAAATAAATCAATTAAGAAACTATTATCATTTAAATACAGGAAATACATTATAAATGTAAAAACCTCACAAAATAGAGAATTTTAATTATTTTGTATCTAATCAGATTTACGGATAATAAATCATTATTTAAAAAAAAAACCGTCCAAATTAGAATTGGGTAGGAGTAAATAAAATCATATAAATAAGTCGTCACAGTGTGGATTAACCGCAGTTTTAAAATGGCATTGAAGGCCGAAACAGCTGTTAGAATAATAAAAACTAAAAATACTTGCAGAACTTAATAAAACATTATTAAATTTGATTTACAATTTTTTTTTTAAATTAATTGGAATTCTACGAATTAAACACAAAACACAATTAATAATAAATAAATTACTGGTATTTAAGTTAAAATGTCAATATTGGTTTAAAAAAACGTTTTAAGTGGACTGGAGTTCTTTATTAGCAGTAACTTAAGTGTTATAAATACATATTTTCCAAGATAAAGTTAATCGGATTGCTTTTCTACTTACTGGCCTCGTTTTTGTAGTAACGCAACATACAACACAAAAGTATTTCAAACATTATATGTCAAACGCCAATGATGAATGTGGGTTTAGTAAAGTATTGGAATAGTAGGTGAATGTAACAACTACAGGTGTAAGTGGAGTATGTTATGAAGCAAGTCCATAACAACTAAGGTTAACAAACTACCCCGGAATTACTTAAAATCAAGAACTATTTTCTCTTATTATTGGCATTTGGGCCTAGTAGGATGGTTGACGCTCGTTTGGGGGCGGAACAAGAAAGAAAAGACTTCACTTTAGTTTTGAGACCAATGAAAAGTAGTCGTTTCATCCTGACCAGAAGTTTGCCAAACCGGGTATCGTTCGAATTTACTTATTTATTTCACTTTCTTTTTGCTAATACAGAAATAATCTAACGTCAGTCAATTTTCATTCTAACTTTTAATGTGCTAACTGCGTCCACAGAGAGGTTTATAGCTTTTCCTATAGCCTTAGAATCCCCACTATTCAAATATAGGCCTTATTGCAAGGTATTTTTTGTAGCAAAAGATAATGGTTTTTATTTGAATTTCCTATTCCTGCATTTACTTGTATGTATGTGTTTTTATTTATATTTAGCGGTGATTTATCAAATTGTCTACAAACGAACTGAGAATACGGTTTATATATATATATATATATATATCTGTATCATACATGTAAATTTTCCTGAGATCGAGATAGTCGGGAATATTTCATATAGTAGATCTATTGGTGATCTTTACTAATATTTCAATTTAAATGTAATTACGAACCGAATCGAGAGATTACGCTATGTAACAAGTATTACAATTAATGCGTCTATGTAGGAATACAAAAATAAAATAAAATGTTGCCTTCATAAATTCAGTCCAACTCATGGATATATAAACATTTTAAAGAACCTTGACCATTCACGTAGCAGTCTTTGAATGGTAACAAATTATTTGAAAAGTGGACAAAACATGGCTGGCACGCTTCCAAAAGGTCCGAATAAACTAGATTTCAAATATTTATTTTGGCTCGGCAATCATTTTAAATGAAGTGTGAAAATTTCTACCCTGGCAACACTTCATTACTAGTTTTCGGCCTAAAAAGTCTATCAAATTTAATCCAACAGGAAACAGATGATCTGGTTTGATTGCGTTTAAATAATGTAAGGGATTGTTGTGTCGAAAAATATTAAGCGAATTTCCTTGAAAAGTCACGCGTTTTCATGGAGAAACGTTCTTGAAAGAAAAGTTTAACGAAAGTATCAATATTACACATGCAGACAACATTTTTTCATCATAATGTGAAAGTTGGATAATCTTTTAAAAATACAGATGGTTCTGTCGCTTAGTACAGCTTATATTGAGATAAAAAATTTCGATTTTTAACTTTTTCGTAATAAATCCAGTAAAAAAAGAGGCTTTTAAATTATATTAATATATATCAGCAAACGACAACTCCGGATATATAAGTAATATTGTATACAATTATACGTAGAATTTACAAATCGTTATAAAAAATGAAAAAAAAAACTCATCAAAACGCCCTGCTGTGTTGGTAACATTGCATTTTCGACATCTGACATCACGGGGCTTTCCCGTGTATTCTGTTTTTGGATTTGTATGGAAATTTTTATTTTTCAATATGCATTTTTTAGTTTTGGCAAAATTTAAACTTAATTCGGGTGACTCTAGGCTCTAAAATTATTTTTTAATATAAAACTATTATTAATTAGGTAAATATGATATATTCATCAGCAAATCGACAATCAACCATTTTTTTTTATTAAATACGTTATTATTATTCTTTGACTTAAAGTTTCCAAATAGGTATATAATTATATTACTCATGTTTAGTTATGGCTTACTACGATTAATATATAATTATATACTCTAAAACTAATTCTTGTTTTGATATAACCTCAAAACGAAGTTCGAGATATTATTATAAAAACGGTAAAAACGATTGAATTTGAGGCATAATAGCATTTTTACACTTCGTTACACTTCGTTACACTGCTAAAACAACAATGACAGGCTGCTGATATTTTACAATAACTCCTTCAATTAAAAGCGGTAATTTAAAAAAAAATATGGACGTTACGAATTTTTACATACAAAATCGAATAGTGAATCCATAAGTGAAACCATAGTGAATATATTTAACTGCAAATTCGACGGGCCAGTGACGTCACTCTCAACAAGTCATAGTTTTAGTGTATTTTAGCGGGCTTCGAAAGATCAAAACTTTAATAATTATTAACTTTTTTTTAAAATAATTAATTATTATTGATAATTAATAACTAAAATTATTAAAACGATAACATTGTTTTTTTTTTAATAATTGAAAAAAATTGACTGGAGTTTCTTACTCAAAGTTCCTTGTTTAAGGGTTAAGATGTCAATGAAAGATATTTATCTAAAATAATTTAGAAATTAAAATTTGGAAATAAATGTAAATACGTATTTTTGTTAGGGTAGCAGATCTGGATTTTTGGCTACTTCTAGAATATAGTTAAATTTAGTGTAGAACTGTGTTAATGTAACGTGACGAGCGATTTAAAAAATATCATTGATGGTGTAATAACTAAAGCAACCTAACGTCTGCATTCTGACAGAAAATGACGGTTTATGAAAATGTGTACTATTACACAGTATGTAATATATATATTATGTATTAGGGTTTGTAATTCCTATCAAGCTAAAATGTTTAACTAAATTGTAATCTCCACTAAATTATAAACTCCACTAAATTGTAAATTTCACTAAATTGTAATGTCCACTAAAATGTAAATTACACTAAATTATAAATTACACTAAATTGTAAATTACACTAAAATGTAAATTCCACTAAATTGTAAAATCTATTGATTTAAACTTCCATAAAATTTAATAATCCGCACGATATAAATTTCCAGGAAATTGAAAATTCCGCTGAACGGCTGTCAGCAGCGCGTTCCACCAAACCGGTGTCAGCGTTTTCGGCGAACATCGTTCTTGTCCGCTTGTTTTTGCTGACCGACCCAAGATGATGTTGTCAACCCACCGATTATTAAACCTCGCATAGGAAAACTACAAACTTCAAATGATTTATCTCTCCGCATTTAGAAATAAAATGAATTTAAATTCGATCACAAGGTCAACAAATGAATGTGATATGTCTACAGAATAATTGTATTTGTAAGTATATAGGTACAGTTAAATCAATTTAAAGAACGCACGTTCGAATGTATTCGTGCAAAATTGTGCTCAAATTGTTTCGGTATAGTGGAAAACCTATAGTTACACCACTACACAATCAAAAATCTCTTTAAAATGATTATACTGAAAACATCGTTTAGGTATCTATACCAAATGGAGATGGATTCTACTCAGGTAAAAAAATGAAACAATAATGTTTTCTTTAAAATGATTCTCCGTATAAATATTAACTGTAGAAGAGCACTGAGCGTACGTGCCAACATGCTCACTAGGAGATTTAATAGGTGCAGTCCTCCGGTAAAGAAGCAACTATTCCAGACATACTGCATGAGCTTATGCACTAGCGAACTATGGACAGGATATACACAAGGCGTCATGGATACACTCCGAGTACAATATAACCACGCTTACAGGGCGCTGTTTGACCTCTCTTGGCGATGCAGTGCCTCGCAGATGTTCGCAGAGGGAAAGGGTGGATGGGTTCGCTGATTTAATGCGCCACAGAATAGCTACCGGAGATCGGAAAACACTCTTGTCCAGGCCGTCGCCCAGTGGCAGGGCGCGCCCCTACATCGTAGATGGAGAATTTCCCTCAAGCCACTGTAGCATAAGTGCTAAATATGTTATTTTTATTTTATTTTCATGTATATATATTTTTTTATATTCTATTTCTACATCATGCAGTTTTTCATTATTTTTAAATGTATTATTTTTATATGGCAGACAGAGTATTGCACTCACCGCTATGTTCTGGTAAAATAAAAATATGAAAAAAATAACAAACATTATCGGGTAAGATGGATAACGTATTTATTTAAAGCATTTAAAAAACTTAAACGGCCGGGTTTTTGACAATGCAATATGATATTAAAAAATGCAGTTAAAAAAATTAATCACTCCCATTATTAAAATATTAGCTGATGTGTATTTTTTCGAAATAAAGTTATGATGATGTGAATTCTTGTTTGTCGTTTGGGTGCCATTATTGATTTAACAGCGATCAACCACCGCTAAACAAAGAAACAACCAAAAAATCATTTGAAAATTTTATTTCGTTCGTAAAACTTATTTTTTTCAATTTTTTATTTTATTTTTTATATGAATACCGCACAAGAGTCCCAAACTGCTCCCAACCGTTTGGAGCCAGTGAGACTATGGCATTTCCAATTGGGGAATGTTGTGAGGCGGAAGGTATTGTAGAGGGGAAAGAGAAGGGGGAAAGGAAGGTGGGGAAAAGGGGAAATATATTTTAATAAAAAAGTTCTTACGTGGGAACCTACTTGTGTTTTCAGTTTTGAAAATATTCCACCCAACAAACCTTCTTCTTTTGAATATGTTATCTAAGGCTAACCAGATTGGTATATCTATGTGCTAACCTCAATGCATCCTGGTGGGTTCAATGTTTTTCATACTAATTTTAAAATGTTATAACAACAGTTTTACATATTGTATTTCATTTAAACTACTCTCTCAACCTCCCCCGCACTAATAAGAACGACCTGTGATATTTTCAATAAAACCGGTCGAGTAATTTTTGAGAAACTCGATAACAGTCAGACAAACAATCGTTTATAAAATAAAAACTTGGCCCCAGATTTTCTTAAACCAAAATTTTAGTAATTTAAAAAAAGAACAACTAAGAAACTTCAAGAACTAAATTATTCTAACAGCAGAAATACAACGAAAAATGTAATTATGAGAATAGCGAAAAAATCTTTTCACTACTTTATTATTCAGTTTCATTATTTAAATCAGCAAATCATTCACTCCTGTACCGTTGTAATATGTATCCTGATGCATATTTGGGCATATGGAAAATAATAAATTAAAATAATATTTAATCATTGAAGAAGATAATATCAAAAATTATGTCAATGAAACGTGAACCATATAAAGACACGGAAAATGAAAAGGTAACGGTCGCAACCCTTTCAATTTTTTGTGTCTTTTTCTGTTTCATGTTTCTTTGGGGTTCGTTAAGAGGAACGGTTGCGCTGCCTGTTTCATACATAACTTAATTTTGGATTTGAAGCCAAAATACCCATCCAAACTGAATGATATATTCTTTTAATTAAAGGTTAACTAAATATCTAGTAGAGATGAGAAGAATTTTATTTATTTTTGTTTTAAATTATGAAGTACATGCCATGAAAAAATATCAATCGTCGTAATTTTAGTTGTAATTTAGAAAAATATTTCCGGGCTTACTGTTTTTTTTTTTAAATTTTCATATTTGCCATAAAAATATGATAACGTAAATTAAAATATAAAAACGAAACATAGAAGAGGGTTTTATCGGGCCGATATTTTAAATTATTATTATATTAATATTAATGTTTTAATTTTATATTTCATTATATTTTCAAAGCAGACGGGGTAAAACTTTTTTTTTAATCACCAATAAATAGTCTGCAAATAATTGTTAAAATTGCCTCTAAAATCGCGAACAATCCATTCCTTTAATGGCCTGTATATCACATAATGTAAAACAAAAATAAATAACAAACTTCTAAGCCGTACTAGATATTTAATATACTTTTTAATGAAGAAAAAAAAGATCATTGGGTTTCGGTCAGTATTTTGGCCTCAAATCCAAAATTAAGTTTTGTATGAAACAGGCCGCGCAGCCGTTCCTCTTAATATTATCTTCTTCAGTGATTAAATATTATTATAATAAGGTTTACAAGCTTCAATAAATTATTCGAATATATTGAATATTCATTCTAGACTTATAGAAAAATGGATAGATGACCCATGTAAATAAAAAGCAGATAACCATAATAGCCATAACAGGTAATTTTATCTTCTTCAATGATTAAATCATATAAGGTTCATAAGCTTCATTAAGTTATTCCAATAAATTTAAAAATAATGTTAATTATCTATATATATAAAAATCAATGTAACTTTGTTTGTTTCTTTGTCCTCGATGCTCTCCTTTTTCGCTGAAAATAGCACAATTTGTTCTTATGAGTGCCGTGAAGGTTTAGAAAGTAGTTTGAATGAAATCCAATATGTAAAACTGTTGCTATAACGTTTTTAAATTAGTATGAAGAACATTGAACCCTCCATTTTTTATTTTAGTTAGACTATAGATATAACACTCTGGTTAACTACAGATTGCATATTCAAAAGAAGAAGTTTTTTTTGGGTAGAGTATTTTCAAAATCTTAAACACGAGTAGGTACCTACATAAGAACTCTATTATTGAGATTTGTTTTGAAAAAAATAAACGTTTGGAATGAAATAAATTTTTCAAAAATGTTTCTTTATTTCGAGATAGTTACTTTCGCTGGTAAATCAATTATGGCACCCTAATGACAAGCAAGGATTCACAACTTCATAACTTTATATAAACCCGAGCAAGACCGGGTACACATCAGTCAGTCAAAAATAAAATAAAATCACCGCTAGTTCATTTAATAATTAAATTCATCAAACCTCTAAGTTAAAAACTGAATAAATGATACACATACACATACACTTACAACTACAGCTTGACAGCTCAAATGAAAAACATAATTTTATTATTACTTGCATCGTACGACCAACATTTTTCGTAAGGCTACTCCACAAGACTGATTTTCCCAGAACTAACTGAAGCCACCGCGTCAAATGGCTCGGTCGTCCGACAGTCCTTTCCATTAGTCCAGCACATTTATTGATTCCTTTCCACATGTTTTCTTAAAAATGCCGGGCAAGTCAGGTGTGTGTGGGGGCGGCTATACAACTTAATAATCACTATGTAATAAAAAAATACATGTTTTTTTTTTAAGTCCCTTCCTCATTGCTGAGCATTGTGGCCCCATTTCCAGTCTCCCTCGTGTACAAGGCTCCTCCTCTCCTCGCTACTCTACGCTGTGTGGAGAGATACGGACATCGACGTTCCGGAGACTTGCAAAATTTGGTCACGCCAACGCATCGGTGACCTTCCTCTGTATCTCATGCCTTCCACTTTGCTAGCGGCCATGAGCTTCCCCAGGTTGGAGTTCTCTGCTTGGCGAGCAACATCTCCACAAAATCTGAGGATACGCTGTAGGCTGATGGTTAATAGCCTATTGTGAATGCTAAGCTGTTCCAGAATTGATAAATTTGTGCGCCTGGCTATCGATGAAATCCTAAGCATTTTCCACATGTAGCACCACATGTCGAGGGCGTCTATCCGCTTCCTTTCGCTAGCTCTGAGTATCTATGTGTCCGTGCCGTAAAGGAATATGGGGGAAATCAATGCCGGACGAGTCTCATCTTGGTGATCTTCGTTGTGCCTCAGTCATACCATATCTTTTACAATTTGGGCATGACTTTTTGTCATGCAAATCCTTCTTTTCGCTTATGTTACACATCCTCCTACGTCACTTATAGACGAGCCTATGAATATGAAGTTATTCACCGTTTCTAAGTCTGTGAGAGAGTTTTTGTTCTCATAAATGTGTTTGCCCTGTCGATCACCATTAGTTATGTTTCGGCTTTGTTAATCAGTTTAACTATTTTTTTTAGAATTCTGTCTTTGTTCTACAGATATTTCAATGAAAGATTCTCTGAGCAACTATCGTCACTGATCCATTTGCCAACGGTGCAGTCGGGATATACGTCAAAGGCGCGACAAATATTTGCACAAGGCTTTAATTGATTTTAATTTGTCACATGAGAATGGATCGCTTTTGCGTCTCGTTCTTGTGTTCAACAGCTCGGCTCTGGAATGATCTACCGACTTTTGTGATCCTCCCTCCTACAACATGGGTTTCTTCAAGACCCAGGTTCACTCCTTCCTATCCTCGAAAAGTACCTCTACACTGCATCCCCAAAGATGATATAGGCCTTAAAGGAATTTATTTTTCTCCAGGCCTCGTTTGTGAAGTAGCTGTAAAAAGGGAAATAAGAATTTTAAAAAAGAAGAATTGAAAAGAAAATTTAGATTCAATTTATTTAAAATAAATAAATGAAATCTGTTAGTACCATAGTTTAATAATGATGAGATTATTTTTTTTTAAATAAATAAATTATGAAAAACATTAGACAGGCATAGCAAATTAATTGACGGCCTCCGTGGTTGAGCCTCGGCTACGAATCCGGAGGTCGCGGGTTCAAATCCCGACGTTCCAAGTAAATTGTTTGTCACATTTCCCAATGTATTAATTTAAAACAATATATAGTATATTTGCGGCACCTTTCAGAGCGGTGGATACTTTCAGTATCGCTCTAGTGAAAGACCATTCACAATCGAAACGTTGCTTGAAATGACTTTAGCCGTGTTTGGTGACCAGGTCTAAACAGACAGATACTTCCCGGCTTTCCTCTTCACCATCCCCTTCTCCCCTCCCCACAAAATTCCCTAATTGGAGATGCCATAGTCTCACTGACTCCAGACGGTTGGGAGCAGTCTCGTGAGATACTAACATTTTAAAAAAATAAATGGGAAGTAATTTGATTGCGAGAAAGCTGCGTGGGAGCAATGTCACTTTGTTTGTACTAGCAGACCTTCAAGATGAAAGACCGATTATAAAATAAATGACTTACTTAAAAGTTGGTAAAGAACCATTTAATTTACCCCTTGGAGAACATTCAGTGAACACGACACTCGTATCAATCGATTTTACACATTTTGAACACGAAACTTTTTGTCAATAATTTCGTCACAAAGGAACCAAATATTTTCCCAACTTCTATAGGGGTTATATTATTACTCAGCAGTGCAAAGAATGTCCAAGGGAAGTATTTATAAGGATAAATCACTTTCCCTTCTTCGTATAATGTAATTTTATTTTATTTTATTTATTTTACTCAATGAATAGGATATAATATAACAGGTCTAGTTGTGATATATAGGTATATCACAATCTGACTGTTTCCTGACTGCGCTAGAAGGAGTAGTGGGATGCGCAGAGTAATGATGATGGTAGGGGGAAGTCGCAGCTATCAAACGCGCCGCTGCTCAATCCTCTCCGAGCATCGGTAGAGCTAGCACAGTGATCCGCGCAAAGTGTGTTTTGTCGTTGCGTCGGAAATCAAGATGCAACATTTGCTGGAGCAGCGGGCAGCCATCAAATTATGCGTTCGGCTGAAAAAAAACGGTATCGAGACCAAGGCCATGATTCGGGAAGCCTTTGGAGATGAACCCATGTCACACGCAAGAGTTTACGAGTGGCACAAACAATTCCAAAACGGCCGGGAATCAATTGAAGACGATGTGCGCGTTGGACGACCGTCAACTTCCAAAACTGATAACAAAGTCACAAAAATGTGTTACAGTCTGATCGTCGTCTCAGTGTCCGCTTAAAAGCGGAGAAGTGCAACATGACAAAGAAACGGTTGCGCGAAATGATTCGCCGGGTTCGAAAGGAGATCGCCAACACCTGGATTTTGCATCAATGCCCCCTCACACTCAGCTCTCGTCGTTTAGGAGTTCCTAGCTAAGCAAGACTTGGCGACACTGCCGCAACCGCCGCACAGTCCCGACTTCTTTTTGTTCCCCTGCATCAAGCGAAGCCTAAAGGGATGACATTTGGAGACGTTGGATGAGGTGAAAACCACTTGCCTTAAGGGGGTTCCATCTTCTGCCTTCCAGGGTTCCTTCCAAGACGCTAAGTAAGACTTCAGGAAAAAGTGGAAAAGGGACGTATTTTGAAGAATGTTAAGTATTTGTATGTTTATTGGCAATAAAATATCTGAAAAAAAATTTATCGATACTTTTGCGACAGACCCTGTATATATATGAAAATCAATTTAAGTTTGTTTGTTCCTTTGTCCTCGATTTTCTCGAAAATTACTGGACCGTTTTCGCTGAAAATACCACCGTTTGTTCTTATTAATGCCGGGAAGGTTTAGAGAGAGTAGTTTGAATGATATCCAATATGTAAAACTGTTGCTATAACGTTTTCAAAATAGTATGAAAAACATTGAATACGCCATGTTTTATTTAGGCTAGCCCATAGATATAACACTCAAAAGAAGAAGGTTTTTTGGGTAGAATATTTTTAAATTGGAAAACACGAGTAGGTACATACTTAAGAACTTTATGATTTAGATATATTTAAAAAAAAATACACCTTTGGAATGAAATAAAATATTCAAATATGTGTTTCTTTATTTGGACATAGTTACTTTCCCCGTCAAATCAATTTTGGCACCCTAATGACAAGCAATAATTCACAACATCATAACTTTATATAAACCCGAGCAAGGCAGGGTACACATCAGCTAGTTCATTTATAAGAATTATTGCAAGAAATCAGTCTACATTTTCAAAAATACGCGCGAACCACCAGCTATTGAGGTGATTTTTCCACGAAAACGGCGCTATAGAAATAATCCAATTATTATTATTATTATTATACATGCAGCGCCATGAGTTCCCCACCGACCGTACGTGTCAAAAGCAGGAACAACCCATGAAAAATGAGGCGCATATCACGTTCAAATGTTGACTGTATTTTACACAAAAATGTACGTGTGAGCCCAATGCGCATTCAAGGGAAGACTCGTTTGTGTTCGGTACAAATCTCAAAAGCAGCAACCAGTACCATCTGTTAGTATCTTTATTAAATTAGTACAATTTAACCAACGAAATAATTATCTTATTATGTTGACTTTCTTTCACGTAAATGCGTGATCGAAAATTAATCTGGAAATTTTATGTATCCAGTGTTTGCCTTGTAATATGCATAAATGAAGCCGTTATTTCGATATTTGATCTGGCAGGTAATCCCATCCAACATCAATTAAAGACAAGAGCTAAGCCATTCTTATCGAAAACTTACCACGTCTGTGGTAAGTTTTTTTTAAATATAAATTACTTTGCTGTTTGTCTACCACCCACCCTGATTTAAAACTCTGTGCACGTCACTGCATACGGCATGTTTTAAGTTAGTTATTCGACTTCAGAAAAATTAAAAAGTTCATTTTCAACCTACTAAGCAGATCTCATTGTAAAAACTGTTTGAAATTTTATGAAATGTAACACTTGTTGTCTCTTTCTCGCTAATAGCACTAAGTAGGCGTACGCTAGAAAAAAGTGAGGTACAGTTGAAATTATTTTGGTAAATTGTCATTTTTTTTTTGTAATGATGTGAATGCTACTGAATTATTTAAATATGTTACATTGTTTAGGTCTTGTGAACATACTGAGAAGTGGGGAATAAATAATTTTCCTTACTTAATGAATTAATGTTATATTAAGAATGATCCTATTGATTGTTTGTTTATTAATTTCCAATTATTCAAGTAAATTTAATCTAAGACCCTTTATTTCTATACGTCAGGGTTTAGACTCGTTTTTATCAAGCGGGGTGTGATTATTTACGAAGAGATGTTTTACGAATTTAGAAAAAGTGCTTTAATTTTTATAACGTCGTTTGATTTATAATAATAAAAAATAAAAAAACTAGGTCTCAATAGCTCAAGACCGAGACGCCAGTTTCGGTAAAACTTGAGGATCTGTGTTTGAGTCCCACTGTTTCCTTTTAATTTTCTATGTCTTTTTCTTTTTCAGTTTTCATGGAGATTTGTTAATTTAGTCAGTGATCAAACATAATATCGATGGCTTTGAATTAAAACGTTGTAAGTACAAAACTCACTTTGTAGTTATGAGAACATAAAACTAATTTAGTGTTCCCTGCTCTCATCATTTATTTACCAATGACTAAATATACATGATTTTAAAGTGGATTAAATCTCAGTTCGTCTAAATATTTATTTATCTCTTGTAAAGCGTGTGTTAGGTCACAATGTGAATAATTCATAATCGTATCAACAATTTCATATATTATAATTGCCCTATATATTATCACCTATCACCCACCACCCTATTACGTTGTACCGTTGTATAATTTATTGCCATATTTAGGTTACGGTCTTACCTTCGTTCTAAATTTATTATGCTAATAATTTAAGTGTTCCATTTTACGTTGTAATTCGTACACCCACAAGAGCAGCTCTTCCTGTGGACCTGGGGGAAACTGATCCTACTATTCTTGTTTCTAATTTTTGAACTTAATCTCTTTGAAGTCTCTCTTCGAGTGTGGAAAGCGGAGTGGATGCTTTGCAAATTAAAATATATACAAGAATTAAATGAAAAGGCACTTTGTTTGAATCCACTTTAATTTTTTGTATTAATACGTCGACTAGTTTCGATTCGACTGAATCATTTTCAGGACTTAAAGAAAATTAATTAAATAACAGGAGTGTGCATGTACATATAGTTGAAAAAAATGGGGAAAAGAGAGATACAATATTAAGAGGGAAACAACAATAGACATGGCACGATCAAGTGAATCAAATACTTGAGTCGGGCTATGTCAGAAGTCGGAATAACAGAAGAGAAAGTATGAAAGTGAATGAAGCAAGAAGTGTATGCCAAGATCTAGTTGTTTGGCAATCCGTCCTCTTGGCCTACCCCTGCGGGGAAACGGCGTGATGGTTAGTTAGTTAGATAGTCACGACAATAGAAACATACAATATTATATACATAATTATGTACACGATGGGAAAAAAATGAAAGGCAAAGAAGGTAACAGAACGTCAGGATTGTTTGATAGGAGGGAGAGTTATAGATGAATGGAATACTCGTATGTCTAAAACTCGACTATAAGTTAAATTACCGCAAAGTGTTTGCTCAATATGAAAATCAAATATATGTGTACTGAAATAATAATGACGGGTCAGTAACTGAGTTGGCATCGCGTCTGGGTCCCTCCCAGACGTCGTGAATTCAATTCCTCTGGTGACTAAGTCCTCCACCACGACGCAAGCGGCAACCTCCGCTTACTGTGATAGCGGTAAGAGTTTTTCAAATATTGTCAGGGAATTCGTACACCGGGGATGTTTGTCTTTCTTTAAAAAGGAAAAAACCGAGATGGGTGACTTCCGTACACAAAAACCAACACTTTCATTCATAACGGTTAGCACTCATAAATACACAATTTATAGTCTGCTAACGCAATAAATGGTACCGACGATTTATCTGTAAATTCTAAATGGGTAGTTAGGAAAATGTAAAAGGTTTCTAATAAAAAAAATTATTTAACACTACACTTTTTACAGATTTTATTGTTTATTTCATAGAATATCAAAGATTACATTTTTAGGATTTTTTCACTGAAAATTTTTTCCTAACTATGTATATATAAATTACAGATATATCATTTGTAGTATTGCTTTAGTTAGCAAACTACAAAGTGATGATCAGGAACAATTTTTAGTGTTGGAACGGAACAAAAAAAAATGTTTTTTCTATCTTATTTAGCTGAATATAATTAATTCATGATATGTAAAGTGAATGGTAGAAGAAGTCGGAGAATCCCGAGGAAGACTATCCCTCTAGTTAGTTATTCGGATAATTTACGGAATACGTTTATTTTACGACCACTGAGTAAACAGCTGATTAGCGGCACTCGTCGAGTGGCGTTTATTGTTTGTTTAACCACCGCTGAGGTAACGCGTCCAGTAAATAAATATATAGATGTACTGATAAATTAATAGAAAAAAATACGTTTTTACAGACGTGTTAATCCTATGCTTAAAATTAATTGAAAAAAGTCACTCAACAGTTTACTCAGAGAGGGTGAAATATCCCTTTAGTATGGCGGTAGGTACTTTAATTAATAATTAATAAGTTACACATACGTCTGTTATACAATAATAGATTATATATAAAATAAATAAATAAAAAGATATTAAAACATTATTATACATCAGCAAAAGTACGCAGTATTATTTTTCATAGTCTTGTTCTCTCAATATTGGAGTATGGAAGCACAGCGTATGGTCCCTCTTTATTGTAAAAAAAATAATAATTGCAACGTGTCCTGCAAGCATGTGTTCGATATTGCTATTATGTACCAAGACGCGAACATATCTCACATTTCTTTTATCGGCATAGGATTCTGAGTATGTCGAACAGAAGTAAGTTACATCAAATGTGTCAAATGTACAATTTGATGAATTCGAAGGTTCCTACCTGTCTGTTTGATAAACTGCAGTGGTCCTGTGACTAATGCTTACAATACACGCCAAAAATACCATTTGCTTGTTCTCCCCATTTGAGGGTAGTTACAGTTATTCCTCAACAAAACATTGAAATGAAATATCACTGTTTATTCGAAGATCGATATCGCTACAGTGCTTCAAAAAATTATGTAGCGAATGTTTGCTGACTGAAAAGTCAACCTCACCAGAATTGATAAATAATAAAATGGATAATTGTATTCGTGATTTTGTAAAACAATGTTTGTAACTTTTGTTTTTAAATATACATATTTTTTTTAATTTTTCATTTCAGTATAAGGACTTTATGTAACTTCATTTATTTTTTGTAGAAACTGCTGAAAACCAGCTGCACTCCAGATTCCTGAATGTATAGCTGAGCAGTGACCTTAGAAACTCTTGAAATAAATAAATCTCTTCAGATGAATAAAATCAGCTTATAATTTCTTCAAAAGATTAGTATTCGCTTTGTGGCGTCAATATAAATAAATTAATTAAAATTTACTTTGTGGTCTATTTTTTTAAGCTATCTTCTGAATATATTTTCATCTTAATATTAATAATAAAAAAAATAAAAATAAAATAATTTCTAATATAAAATTATTATTCAATGTTTTATAACATTTTTTTACTAACATTTTTGATTAATTACATACTTATTTATTCTTTTTCAATTCTTACATTATTGTAATATGTTTATCATTTGTCTATACTTGACATAATTATTTTTTAGTATTCTATATATTCCTGATGAAGAAAGCATCACTTTCGAAACATATTAATATGTATAAATTAAAAAAGTGGTGATTACAAAGTAATTTTTAATTCATTTATAAAATCAGTTCACTTAATAAGCAATTAGATTCATCGTGTATTCCAACTCTAAACATGTTCCCTTCCGCGGATCTACTCTCAATCTTACCCCCTATCTTTTACGTGACCCCCACTAAAGTTGATTTGCACAGTTTGTTATGTTTTCCTCAAGTATTGTAATTCTGTTGTAATGTAGTATGTATTTAATAGACCCCGAAAAAGGTTCAGGTAGAGCTGAAACCGATTGGTTTATGTATCTATTAAAGTAGTTTTAAAACAAAAATATTTATATTTCAAATTTAACAGTAATTTTTTTTCTCAAAACTTTTGAAATGTGTTAATATCATTAGCGTTACGCTGGCGTATCATCTTGGTGTCTGAAGAAAGCTTAGTACAACGAAAGTTTTAAGGTTGTTTGATTTCCCTTGATGTCGACGTTGTTTGACATGCAAATAGCTCAATCTGGGTATACTTGATTGCATTTTATACTAGAAAATGATTAAAGTTACACGATATTCATTGATCTTTTTGAAATTAACATACAAGACACGTGAATAGTATATAAAAGATAACAGATTATTAACTTTTAATGATTTTACCACCAACCAGTACCTATCAAACACATATACATAATTGTTTACTGTGTAATATATTTTTTTCTCATCTCTTCGTAAGCAGTCACTTTGTGGTTAGACATATTTAATGAAAATAAAACAATAACTTTGTTTATAACCACGAGAATTTTATTTAAATTTAATAGGACCGACCGGTTTTGCTTATCACAAGCATCATCAGGGTACAAAACTAAACTGATCAAAAATACATAGTGTGTGTTTATATATACAAAATAGAATAAGAAAGAACATAACATGGAACAAAGAAAAAATGAGATAGCTTGAAATAGAAATCTGACATAATACCTGAGAGAAAGAGACAGAAGTGTACATAATGGAATACCAAGGAATACCTGAACAGGTGATTATCCTGAAGGATTACTCCATACTTTTTTTTTATTCTTTGAATCTGTTTATTTTTCTAGATTAATTATTATACTATACTCGAATTATCTGGTATACACAATTGTTTTTTTCTATACTATTTTTCACATATCTTTATACTTAATTATTAAACTTTTTTCTAAATATATTATATTACCACACAATACTAGCTTTTTCCCTTCAATTTTTGTATAATGGTACTAAATATGAACTAAACTTGTCAATTCGACTTCCTAAAATAGGATTTGTTCCTAGTTGGGTAGTCAAAGATTTCTTACGTTGTGTTGTTAAATAATGTGTGTTTCAAATAGGCAAATATTATTATTATTATTACATACATTTTTTTAATGTAAATCCCGCACAGGAGTCTCAACTGTTCCCAATTGTCCGGAGCCAGTTGGACTATAGCATTCCCGATTGTGGTATGTTATGAGACTGAAAGGAGTGCAGAAGGGAAAGAGGTGGAAATAAGAAAGGTTGGGAAGTACTTGGCTACTCAAAGCTAGTCACCAAATACGGCTTAAGCTATTTCAAGCAACGTTTCTTTTCTTAATGGTTGTCTTCTACCATGGCGATACTGAGAGTATCATTATCTGTTATATCATTAGAGTATCGTTCACCCGTTCTAAATATCCGAAAAAAAAAAAACCGTAATTTATTTTAAAAATTTCATCAATTAAGTAAAGAAAAGTTACCACATTTTCCGAAAATAATTTATGCACTTAACGAAATTTCATGTTCGTTGAGTGGAGTCGTGCGTGTTAGTTTCGCGATAAATTTTAAACTTTTATTATGCTCTGATAAATTAATAGTTTTGTGTTAAATAACAATAAACATGAAAAACACATTAATTTAAACATTATGATATATGATTTCCAACGATTAACATAGTGAAATAGTGTTCTGCGATATGTTTACCCCCATTTACTTCATTCTTAGTGACAAACCATTAGTCATATAACATGATAAAATATTTTTTTTAAATTACGTATTGCTTTTTGATAAAACTGAGAACAACGTAACGTTATATCATAATTTATGATAGTAAAAATTTCGGTTGATAAAATATTTTCATTAGTGGGTTATTCGTGAGATATTTATTTTTATGTTATTTTATTTTAGAAACAGTACGCATGTATAGAATAAGTTGCAAATAATTTCTAAGGTTTAAAAAAAATATTACAAGGATCGGTACCGTTGGCATGTCTCTAGAATATCTAGTGAGTAGTTACATATATTTTACCGGGCAGGGTTAGTACAATATGCCTGGGAATAGGGTCAGTTTTCTTTATACTGCACTGCCCTATACACATATAAGCTGTGGACGTAAAAATAATAATAATAATAGTATTTATTTGAAACACACGTTATTTTACAAAAAATATTTATAAATAGGCTTTGACTGTCCAACTAGGAACAAATCCCATTTTAGGAAAATCAAATTGATAAGTTTAGTTCGTATCAATATACATATACATGAAAGAATATAAAAGAATCCATAAAGTAAATAATTTTTTGGTTTTTTGTTTTTGTTTTTAAAGTATGACGCATTTTTATTTATTTATTGTAGAGTAATATTGAATTACATATGAGATGTAAAAGTTTAAAGTATGGTGTGCATTTTTTAATTTAGTGTAGAGTAATACTGAATTACAAATGATATGTAAAAGTTTAAAATATAAACTATTTTAAATTGTAGTACAGGGTCTGTCGCAAAAGTATCGATAATTTTTTTTTCATACAAATTATTGCGAATAAAATTACACTTGATATTCTTCAAAATACGCCCCTTGGGCGTCAATACACTTTTTGTGGCATTTCTTCCAGTCTTGGAAGGCACCCTAAAGGGCAGAAGACGGAATCCCCTTAAAGCAATGCGTCGAAGCGGTTTTCACCTCATCCAACGTCTCCAAATGGCGTCCCTTTAGGCTTCGCTTGATGCGGGGGATCAAAAAGAAGTCGGGACTGTGCGGCGGTTGCGGCGGTGTCGCCACGCCTTGCTTAGCGAGGAAGTCCTGAACGACGAGAGCTGAGTCTGAGTGGGCATTGTCGTGATACAAAATCCAGGTGCTGGCAATCTCCTTTCGAACGCGGCGAATGCTTTCGTGAGACCGTTTCTTTGTCATGTTGCACTTCTCCACTATTAAGCGGACATTGAGAAGACGATCAGACTGTAACACTTCCCTCTAAGGCTTCCCGAATCATGGCCAGGGTCTCGGTAGCGGTTTTTTTCAGCCGAACGCAGAATTTGATGGCTGCCTGCTGCTCCAGCAAATGTTGCATCTTGATTTCCGACGCAACGAAAAAACACACTTTTCGCGGATCACTTTGCTAGATCTATCGTTGCTCGGAGAGGATTGAGCAGCAGCGCGTTTGGTAGCTGCGACTTCCCCCTACCATCCCCACCACTCGGCGCATCCCGCTACCCCTTCTAGCGCAGTCAGGATTTTTTTCTCGATACGTTTGCGACAGACCCTGCATATTAAATATAAAGTAATATATGCAAGCATGATGGGACAAGCTGAGGATGTGTTACAACAACGCATAAAGGCAACTTCTACAACTTTCAAAGTTCTGTAGTGCCTCTACGATGTTTGCTCAAGAGAGGGTAGACTCATTCCCCGCCTAACTTCGCCATCGACTAGCCAGCTTCTGGGCAGGACACGGAAGCTAACCAACGCCACTGTCGTGGCTGCATACGAATGACTCTCCACTCAATGAGCGATGACTGCAGATGTTGCGACTACGACTCTGAAAGACGATCCCTTAATTTATTTTATTTTATTAACTATTATGTTTTTGATTTTCTATCTTTTGTTCTCATTTTTATTTATTTTTACATGTGTTCGTATTTTTATATTCTTATTTTAATTAATTCATGTACAATATGTCATGTAATAGGACAGATTGGGTGTGCACTATCCATCCAGTCCTGCTGGATGAAAATCTTAAAATAAAATAAAATAAATTAATAAAGAGCGATTGCGCAGTGAACTTCCATTAAAAAAATATGGAAAGATAAAACTAATTTGTATAATAATATAAGCACATTATAAACGCGACTTCTACTACGGTCGAAGAGTAATGTGATATTCCCATAGGTGCTGCGCTGAATGGATTCAGTGCATATGGGCTCATAATCCCAAGCAAATACTTCATACAAAAATACTAAAACGACACAATCCCCCCGATGGTGAAATTAAATAACCTAGGCAGAACCATGTTGAAATTTGTATCCAGCGTTTTCGAAGGGATGTTTAAAGACACGTGACCTCGGAAGTTTGATGAGTGTCACCGAGATGGCCCCTTATCGGTCAATTTTCGACCGGCAGAACTTTGCACAACAAGGATGCAAGTTCAATGTTTTTTTTTTACTTTCTATAATAAGTAGTAAATATTTGTAAGGTTTTATGTTCTTGTTCCTGCATTTCTCTAATCGTTTGCTTTTAACGGTATTTGTAAATTTACTAGTAAAACGAACAGTTTATAATGCAAACTTTTGTTTCCGTATTCAGAATTCAATCCCATTTTAGATGTTGTATTCCTAAGTTAGGAAAGTTTTGGTAAACGCCGTATTATCTCAAGTCGCTAGTTATTGTAGTACTAATCCCACCAACTTTCAAGTTTATTTAAATAATCTGACGCTAACGATTCGCCAAAGGACAACAACGCGAGAATTTCTGATTGAATCCCCAGTTAAAAAGAGCATGAACCGCGACTGTTATGGAATGGTAAAGATAAAACGGTATATTAAAAACATGTATTATTTATTTATTTTATTTTAAATGTACATTTACAGAAATATTCCAATGACAAAAGTACATTACATTATAGTTTGTTAACAATATGTGTTACACACTTATCAGAGTTTTGAATTTTAAATTAACAGTTAACATATATATCCAATTACATTTCCCAATTTGTAGTTAATAGCGTAATACATTAATTATATAGGTACATTAATAATGACAGGTGCTGAAGAATACTTTTATTTCGCTCTTGAAATGATTGTGATTCCATTGAAAAATATCAATTTCAGAAGAAAGGTTTAATAGTGAGGTCATTCTCCCCAGAGGCATGATCATTGGTAGGTTAGTCCTGCCTCTACGAAAAATAAACAGCCTGTGTCGTCTCGCTCTGGAGAAGTTATCAGGGACATAGAGTGACATCTTTTCCAGAACATCAGGATTGCAAATGTACCCGTTTAGCAGCTTGTGTGCTACTAACACCATTGCAATTTTTCTCCTTACGTCTAGACGATTTAGTCCCAGCATTCCCGCGAGGAAATCTGAGGGATACAACAAAGGGTAGTACCCAAACTCTCTCATGTACAAGCACCGCATGAACTTTTTTTGCACCTTTTCTACATCATTTGAGTAGAGGGCATCTTCGGGTCCCCATATTACTGATCCACTCTCGAGAATGCTGCGAACCAGAGTGAAGTAGAGCATTTTTATGACTGCTGTGTTGGAAAAAGATTTTGCGTTGCAGATTACAAAGCCTAGCATTCGCATCACAGAGTTGCACACTGAATCGATATGAGAACGGAATGTCAGGCGTGTGTCAAAAGTGATTCCTAAATCCTTCATTAGTGAAATATGTTTTAACGAGGTACCAGACATTTTATAGTTATAATATAGAGTACTCCTAGCCCTTGTATAGCACATTGTGTATGTGTGTGTATGAATGTGTATGTGTAAATATGTGTCTGAATTGTGCTATGTAGTAGAGAGTTGTGATTGCGCATTGATTAAGTTACGAGTAATGGTTTTCTTAAATGACGGTAAGGAGACAAAAAATATGTCGAGATTTGAGTTGGGACAAAGATTACAGATTGGTTGCAGAACATGGGAAATTGGTGAATTTACTGCAGCGTTTGATTTTTTTACTGCGTAAAGTAGTTTGGTGTGGCTGGTACTTTTCGATGGAATATTAAGGTTTTTTGAAATGAGAGTTCAGGGCAGTCCATTCACTTCGGAATTTATACAGGAATATAGTGTCGGCTACCGTTCGCCTTTGTGTCGTAGATTGGAGCGAAAAGTGATAGTTATTGTTATATTTGAACCGGAGAAAGTTATGTAGGTATATAATGAATTTATTTTGTATTCGTTCAATACTATTTGTGTATAGCATGTATTTGGGATGCCAGACAGGCAATTCATATTCCAGTGTACTTCTGACTCTTGATAAAAAATCAATATTGACTTACGAGGGTTTTGAAATGATTAACTTAATCGTAGTATAAATCCAAGCATTTTGTATGACCTATAAGTGCTTAATTTATTGATAATTTCTTCCAACGATTGGTATTCACTTTGTGGGGTCATTATTTTTTTTAGTATTCTATATATTCCCGATGAAGTGGTGAATACAAAGTATATTATTTATTTCATTTCTTGATTTATTTATTCATTTCGAATTTTTGACAGACAATTCTTATAATATAAGCAATTATTATATTGAAAGATGTGTATGTACTGTATTTTTTTTAATAAATAACAGCCTATCATGAACGCCTTACTATGAGAACCTGTACTGAGGTGTTCACGTATTTATGAAATAGTATTATTGTGAAAATTGTTATACAATTAAAGTTAAGAGAAACTAAAGACAAAATAAAAATATTGTAAAAAAAGGTCAAATAATTATTTATATTTAATGTAAATGTTGTAATGTTTGATTTGGTGTAATTAAGTTATTCAAAAAATGTCTTTTCCCTTTGAATTTATCGTGATGGAGATAATGAGTTTTTTTTAAGTGTTTGCGTATTCTCTATTGTTTGTTTTAAATATATTGGCATGTAATTATATAGTTTAATTGCATTGCATTTAAAATGTCTTTGTTCGTGGGTGGTATATTTTAATGGGATGTTAAAGGTGTAGTTGGTTTAGTTAAAATAAGTAATTGGGATTGTAGCTGAATATGAAGATTAGATTTGAAGAGATGAAGGATTGCAAAATTTAGCGTAAAATTGACTAATTATCATAACGTCCAAAGATTGAAAATTTCACTAGAATCTGTAAAGTATGGTAATTGAAGAATAATTTGAATTATTGTCTTTTGTGCTTTTACTAGTGGATCTATACAAACATTAGTTGCACTTCCCCAAGACAGTAGTCCATATGTGATTATGGGTCGAGAAAGAGCAGAATATATGGTCCTTAAAATTGTGATTGTTTTAAATAAAAGTTTGCATACACCCCCAGATCTTTCCATTCGTTTTTGGAGATGGCAAGTTATGAACCTTTTAATGTCAATAATGAATGTGTATTAAAATTAAAATTAACTTATTGAAGCTTTACAATTCATTGTAAAATTAATAATTGAAAATAACATGAATATCTCCGAATGAAAATATGAACCAGAAGAAGACACAAAAAATAAAATAATATGGTCGCGTCAGTGACCCGAACTCAGAACACAGACCACACAATTCTCACGGAATATGATTGCGCTCATAGATCATATAAAGATGGACGCCAACATATGGGAAAAATTATATTGATAATTCTAATATAAATGACGGAATTCAACAAGGTCTTGGTAGCTCAATTGGTATAGATGTAGTCCTGGATAGATTAGAGGTTCTGAGTTCGAGTCTCAGTCAGTTTTATGTTCTGTGTCTTATTCTGTTTGACCGGTCAGTGGCTGAGTTGGCATAGCGTCTGAATCTCACCCAGGCGTCGCGAGTTTGAAGACACAAGAAACAACTTCCTCTCACTGTGACGGTAGTAGAAGATTTTAAAATATTGTCACCTATGTCTTTCTTTCAAATTTATTATTTCGTATTATTAATTGTTATTTTCAATAATTAATAAATGTATACGTACTAGCTAGCTGTTTTAAGGCTGCCGAACGAATAGGTTTCTATTAATAAAGCTTTAGAACGAGTGATGTGAGGTATGATTGATTCGTTTTATCATGTCATATCTTCTTTGGACGTATTCGACTTCTTCTGCTATTGACTTTCGCGTAATATATTCTTCTGCCACTCTTTTCCCGTTCATCTGCTCTAGTTGACCATACCATCGACGGATCCCTTTCTTAAACTTGTTGATTATGCTTACATCAGCCTTGCATCTTTCCGGATCCATACATTTGTAACACTATTACTTATTACTTATTCCACATTAGCCGGACGCGCACAAATGCTGGTGTCAGGGATCCAATCAGAAGAATGTACGAGTTATTTAATTGAAATCAAACTCTGATGGATTCCGACATATTCTTTGATACATGTAATGCTTTTAAAAGACAATTGAAAGCTGTTTTCATATAATAATATTAAACAAACAAACTTCAACAAACAGTATTTGGACATTATGTACTCTTTTATTGTTTCCTTGTTTAGCAATATTTTTAATTTAATAATTATTTTTTTTCCATTTACTTACTTGTAAGTATTATTTGTAGTTTATTTACCTTCTGTTACTCTATTTAAAAATTGTGCAGTTTTTCAAAAAAGAATCTGTTTAACACAATCTTAAATTCCTTAACTTGTCTAAATATTATTTTTAATGTTTATTTTTCTTTATCATATTAATCATTGAGAAATAGGTAAGGATACAGGAGAGTTCTCCAAATATTTCTATATTGTTTGGATAATACTACTGTCTGTATCTGTATTTTCTCCATAAATAAATAAATTGTGGTCTTTCAAGACATTCGCAGAAGGAATCTCATTTCTAC
Source organism: Halesus radiatus (assembly GCA_022606495.2). NCBI lineage: Eukaryota > Metazoa > Arthropoda > Insecta > Trichoptera > Limnephilidae > Halesus > Halesus radiatus. The sequence continues at coordinate 19,493 of JAHDVE020007988.1, read as the reverse complement.
AGTATTCACTCTGCTTTCATCCTTCCTCCGCCAGTTCCATGCGTTCACTGTCAAACATTAGAGCTGGTATCAGCATTCCGTTAACTAGCCCAACTTATTTTGATAACTTTTTATTTAACTTTAAATTGACATTTTATTAAAAAAATATCCAAAGCCCTCTCGTTGCCTTTGAAACAAAAACATGAACCCAATATAATGTTACCAAATGAATATTTAAATAACTATTCGTTGTTTCTATTTGGGTTTAACCTTTATCACAGATAACCCCAAATACCAATAACGTTGCTTGCAAACATAACTCCTAACCGTACAAGCAATCGATGACGTGCACTCACGAGTAAAGGGGAACAAATCGACGCTACTAAATCAAATTAATCAGAGCGGTTGGAAAACGATTTTTTTAACCATTGGTCAAATTTTGTCGGATCCATTTACCTTCGCGAGGATCTAAGATTAACAGCGTCTAGTGAACTTTACCCACTAAATTAACCGCTGAGTAAATTTAATCTAGGAGTAATCTGGCTTTACCATCAGTATGTATGTTTTGAGCATAAGGGATTATTATATTTAAGGTTGCTTTGATTGATAAACAATATGCGAGATTGTCCTTATTACCTAAAAAAAGTCTAAATAAAAATTAATGTTAAATCTATTGGAATAACTTATTGAGGCTTATAAACCTCATTGTATTATTTAATTGTTCAAGAAGATGATATTAACAAATCTCAATTATACATGAAACAGAAAAAGACACAGAAAATAAAATGAACGCGGTTTCAAACTGGGACTCGAACCCAGATCCTGTAGTTTTACCACCTGAACTGTCATCTTTACCGATTTTTAAAAAAATTCTATATGAATACCGCCCAAGAGTCCCAACTGCTCCCAACCGTCTGGAGCCAGTGAGACTATGCCATCCCCAATTAGGGGATGTTGTGATGCTGAAGGTATTGGGGAGGAGAAGTAGAAGGGGAAGAGGAAGGTGGGGAAACACCTAAGTATTCAGATCTGGTCACCAAACATGGCTAAAAGCCATTTCAAGCAACGTTTCAATTCTGAATGGTGGTCTTTCACCAGGGCGATACTGAGAGTATCTTCCACTCTGGGATGTGCGCAAATATAATATAGATTATTTTAAAATTAATTGTGAAAGAGCACAAATTAATTAAATCAAATTTAATTGCGCACGCGGGGATTTGAACCCGCGACCTTCGGATTCGTAGTCGAGAGCCTTACTCCTCGACGAATATGAGCAGTCAATATTGAGCTATTGAGACTTAATTATTTTGCGTAATTTTTTATCTATTTTACAGTGTTTTTTAAGAATTATTACCATTATCCTCAATTATTTCCCATGCTTTTTTGGCTGCCATCTTTTTGTATGATTGCAAAGTTCCACCCAAATATATTTGAAATCTAGATAGTGTCTCGGATATACCAGATTTTTTTATTATCTTTCTTCATATTCTTCAGAAATATTAGATCGTGTAATTTTTTTATGGCTTTCACACATTAAGGGCGCTCTTGTCCTTGTTTAATCAGTTAGATTTTAATAGTACAGATTGTTCTTAAAATAAGTTACTTTTAACAAGATATAATACTTGGGCAAAAAAAAATTGAAGCAAATAAGTAACAGTGTAAATTTATATGTTTTTAATCCCTAATGACTTAAATTTTAATGCTATTTTATAAACATATTTTGCTAATAAAATGTCAATTGGGGGGAAGTTGAGACTTAGAAGGCAGGGAATACTGGTAGGGAGTTCAATTTTAAGTTTTACCAATTCATTCATAATGTTTGGAAATTGGTCATTGATAGGAAACTCAAAAAAAGATCATGCCTTCGTCGTGTACTAAGAATTTAACGAATATTATTATTTTGTTTCTACTATATTTACATATTTCATTTTTATTTCTGTTTTTTTTTTATTACCTATTTTGTCGATTTAGTTACTATCATGTATAAGACAATATTATAATACTATTTAAATTCATGATTTATTAAAATTGTAATTATATATTACAACCTTATTTCTTACCTACGTTATCATTTCTGTCGCTACATGGCGCTGCTTCCCAACTCAAAGACGAATTTATTTAATCATTGAAGAAGACAATATTAACACATCCCAACTGAAGCACGAATCCGAAAAAAAACAACAGAAAAATAAAAAGGTATCATTCGCATCTAGGGCTCGAACCCAGGTCTTCTGTCTATCCGGGACAACCGCTTTGCCGACTAAGCTAATGAGGCCAGTTCAATTTACACCATCTTTACCGATGTAATACTTCAAGTTTAAGACTTGCTAATATTATCCTCCATTTTAAATCCCACATTATTGGCTGCTATCCTTATGATGATTGCAAAGTTTTTTCCGAACGCAATTGCAGTCGGAATAGAGTAAAAAACGAATTTATTTGTCTATTGAGTTGGGAAGTTTTTGTAAAAAGAAAAAAACGTGATTTTTGTAATTAGCCTTTAGGATATATTTGCTTTATTAAATCTAATACATGTAAATATATTAAATAAAAAAAAAATAAAAAATGACATGGGGTATCTGTTGGTGAGATCAGGTACAGTTAATAAATTGCATGTAAGTGCTAATTTTATGTTAGCGTCACTGAAGGGATACACCGATAGAAGCGTATTTTGAGCGTCTCCGTGTTCCCAAAGTAAGCTCATTTGTCCCCTACTAATAATAATTTATGAAATTGATCACAAATTTTCAAATATCGAAATACTTTCTCGAACGAAATTTTAACAATAAAAGATGTTTTCGGATACTAACACATTTTCTTGAAAACTTTTCATGAATATCCCACAATAATCAATGTTATTACAAGAAATAACTGTAAATTTTAATTTTTTTAAATAAATAAAAAAAGACAAAAATTCCCTGGTTACGAATAACCTGACAATATTTTAAAATCTCCTACTACCATCTCAGTAAGCGGAAGATGTTGTTGGGTCGTAATGGAAGACTTAGCCAGCCGAGAAATTGAACTCACGACGCCTGGGTGAGACCTAAATGCGATGCCAACTCAGCCACTGACCGATTGACGTAATAGTATAAAGATTTTTCTTAGTTTGTTAAAAATCATCATGTTCATCAAATTCGTTTTACGGTAGGGATCATCTCGTGTATTCTATGTCGTTGGTTCTTGTTTATTCCATTTCAAGCATTATTATTGATGTCTGATTATTAAACCAATATTGGTAAAACAAATAAATCAGTGGACCCTTCCAACATAAGGTTAGGTTACCATTAAAGTACCCATTCACGAAACTATCCCAAATTACTGCCCTTCTCAAAGTATGTCAATACATGATTACATTAAATAATATTCATAGCAGTGCTACAGTATGGGGTGAAACAGTACTTCAAAAATTATTTTTTGTAGTCACCTGACAAAATACCAAAATTTGCACTCAACCCCAAAAAGAAAATTGATGTAAATTATTATTCAAAAAATTGATGTTAAAAATAGGATTAATTCACCTTCAAAATCCATGAGAGGGCGCCTTCCAACAGGTTCTCGTAAGATACTGGTAAATGCTATAGATGGGACTACTGAAGAAGAGTTTGTATACTGGTCTGCCTAAAATACATTTGAACACACTACAAAAGATGTTCAACACAGCTATTTGTCTAGTATACGGTGCCACCAAATACTGTCACATCACTCCTCTTCTAGGTGACTGCCTACACTGACTTCGAGTCACAGAAAGCGTTCAGCTTAAAAATTGTCTTATGGTGCATAAGCCACTGAACGGGCTGCTACCACCATACTTAACCGATCTCTGCGTGAAGGACAATCTTATTCAGATGCAACTCACGCTCAGGTCGGGCAAGTCTGATGTGTCGAACAGACTGAACTTGAACCCCCTCGTATGAATGTTACTAAATTTGGGGAGAGAACTTTTAATGTGCTGGGTCCACATACTTGGAATGCCCCTCTATTTGGTCTGAGGTCAGAATGCAATTTTGAAAAGATAGAAAATATCTAAAAACATACTGATCTTTTTAAAAGGGGCTACAAACCTTAGCAAAATTTAAGGCATCCTCGAGGTAATTTTAATCAGTAAACAGTGGTATAGAAAAGTTCATAATTTAATATGAAATTTTCTAGTACACTAGTTTGTTTGAAACAAAGTCAAAACATATTCCAGCCAAGACTCCCGGATTCGTAGCCAAGGATCGTAACCACTCAACCACGGGGGCTTATTCGTATTCAGATAATATCATTATGAATATCTTATTCAAAAGGAACTATAACGATAGTACGAAAGTTCAAGAAAAAATGTACACTTGAAATAGCCATGCTTTATCGTTGTACCAAACATTAGAAACATAAAAATGTAAGTAACTGGTATAACACGCGTACCGTAGTAGCACCAGCATCAATTTCCACAGGCAATTATCATAAACTTACTATTGCGCAAGTACTACATTGAAATCAAATTAAAGGAGTAAGTGAATACACCAAACCAGTTAAAAAGCCATCTCAACCTCAAAATTTCCAAACGAGGTTCCCAAAAGAGAAATCAGGTATCTGTTTTAGTTCTATGTACTGAACGTGATACTTTTTCATTCCAAACGACCGTTTTCAATAGGAATTTTTGTGAAAGATGATATTTTATGGTTTCTGCATATATTTACATAATATGTATGTATGTGTTATCTTTCTTTATCGAGAATCTTTTTCTTCAGCTAGTAAATCGGTATAACCGAATGTTTTTCCTTAGAATGCAAATTTTTTCACGAGACGCAATTTATCCTGAAATCTGCAGGGTTCAATTTGAATACTTAATGCATGCAGCGCATTTCAAGAAAATGGAGTTAGAAAACCGATCATTTAGCCTGTCGTTCCGAAACGTATTATGCTCATGGACCCCTTTTCATATCAAAAACGTAACTATGAACCGCCTAGTGAAATAAATAACTTCATAATAACAAAATTGCTAATTTGACTTTGTTGTCTTGAATGATATTTAATGTAGTATTTATTAAAAACACAGCTTTTGTTTTAAAATACAAATCACTTTTTTTTCAATGAGATAGGTGAACCTTGTGGGATGATAAAATGAGATTATTTATGCTCGGTTCGATGTTTGTGAGTAATATTCCTAAGTCTCCTCGAGTACTAATTTGCAGTCAGTCTCTTATTTTCGTGATGATGCTAGTAACTGCACTGAATCCACTTTATAGTAAATAGAAACACGGGAAAGCAATAAACAGCTTCCGTACAAGACGTGTAAGACCCGCACAAGAAAAAGATTGTAAATATTTAGGCACCGGCACACAGGGACGCACGACTATTGTGATTTGCGAATCCCCTTGAGAAAGGCGTTTGGTAGTTTCCCAATGGAGATGTTTTTGACTTATGGCACCAGCCAATATGATCGGTCACTGAGGTAGCGGGTGGTGACGTCAGAAGTTGCTGGGTGTAGAAGTCTGTTCTTGTCTAGTAGCGGCAGGTGGAGGTATTCAAGGGAGAACACGTTGTCCATTCTGCGGTTGAAGTGAAAAGAGGGCACATACCGATAGATTGCATTTGTGGTCCAATTTGGGCTCGGTATTGCATGTGTATTGTGCAATAATTTAAATTTGGTTATAATAAGTTTATCGGCTCAAATTATTCTAATCTGTAGACATGTTCGATACAGCTTCTACACCGTGGCCCATAATGCAAGATATAAAATTGGTAGCGATTTTCGTAAACAGAATTTTTTTTTTTTTGCAAAAACAGTTATAAAGATCAATACAATGCAAAAGCGATAAAAAATTACAGAAATATACTTAGCACGAGTATATAACACAGAGGTAAAACAAAAATATCTACAAAGAGTTATAAGTAGGAACATAATGTTATAACATAATAAGTTCGTGCTTAAAATTATTGTAGGTCATGTGAAAAATATCCACATTTCCTGCGAGGCAGTTAATTAACCTAGTAAGTCTTCCCAGAGGTATCACCATTGGTAAGTTAGTTCTGTACCTGGGAAGAAACAGAAGCCTGTGTTGGCGGCCTCGCGTGAAATTATCAGGGACATAAAATCCTATTTCAGCCAGGATGTCAGGTATTGATAATACACCGTTCAATAGTTTATTAGCCATAAGTAGTAATGCTATATCTCTCCTATAACTTAGGCTGCAAATACCCAGCATTCCCGAGATAAAAGCTGTTGGAAACAGCCATGGGTAAAAACCGAACTCTCTTATGTAGGGGAATCGTAAGATTTTCTTTTGGATTTTCTCGACCCTTAGTACATAAACGGAGTCCTCTGGCCCCCATACCCGAGATCCACTCTCGAGAATGCTACGCACTAAACTGAAGTAAAGCAGCCTTATAACTGCAAGGTTTGTTAACTCCTTTGAACTGTGTATAACAAAACCCAACATTTTTGTCGTATCCTTGTTCAAACATTGGTTTCAGCTCCTCATTTGTGGATAAATCAATAAGATTCTCCTGTATAAGTATGAAATTATTTGAGTTTGTGGATCTACTTGCAAAGGGGTCCAACACCCATTCGGGGGTGCCAAAGTGAAGAATATATTCAATTCTTTAGCTGAGGTCAGAATGAAGAGCCATTAAGTTAATATCGAACCTATCCCTAACCCCCTGACGCTGTCCACGTATCCCCAAATTGGTTTTTATTTGCCACTAAGACCCCTGTGGGTCTGATTTAAACAAATCATATACTTTTTAATCGATACCACAATAAATAAAAGGGTAATATTCCATAGAATGGGTTAAACATGACTTTCAAAAAGCTGTATTAATAATAATTTTTTATAGTCTTTTTTTTTTAATAACATATCGATAAGTAATGATACCCTCACCGAGATTTCCCGTGCTGAGGATTTCCAAAATATGAAATTAAATTGTATTAAATTGATGTGATTGCTGAACAAAGATTTATAGTAATGTGAGGTGTTTATGTGCCGTAGACTGGTGTTGGTGTTAGTTTGTATTTGAGGGTAATATATTTTCTATTTAAGATCTCCCTATGTAATGTATCCAGCATTTTATTTGATATTTAAATATATTATTGTTGTTGTGATTTTTAAAGGAGAGTGCGATATTGTTGTAGAATTTGGCATTATAAACAAGCTTTTTGGTTCAAATGTTTTGTTTGTGGTTGCTAGTTGGATGTGTTTTTGACTCTGAGATCTAGTGTTCTAATATGTGTGGTTTTATTATTTCGTATTTATGTATGTAAAGTAGTATAGTTTTAAACTTTCATTGTTGAAGATTTCGTCAGTGCTTGTTTTAAAAACATTTTTATTCATTGATTTTAAAAAAGCTTTACGAAAATTGATAAAATAATAGTTTTCAAATCATGTTATGGATAAAAAAATAGCTTCTGAGATTTATTAATTTATTAATATAAACTTATTATTTGGTCTGTAGGAATTTAAAAAAAAAATAGAGGTTAAACTACGTATTTTATTCCCTTTTGATGTCTGTCTAGCTCCCGTGAGCATTTAGGTCAAAGGTTTATTTAGAAACATCTAATGTTTGATCTCATTCCTTTATTACTAGCCCGATTGTTCTATTACAGTTTTTTTATTATTATTATTTATGGAGAAAATACAGATACAGACAGTAGTAATATTGAAACAATATAGAAATATTTGGAGAACTCGCCTGTATCCTAACCTATTTCTCACTGATTAATGTGATAAAGATAAATAAACAAATAATCATTAAAAATAATATTTACACAAGTTAATGAATTTAAGATTGTGTTACAAAGAAAATTTATGAAAATTTCTAAATAATAGAGTAACAGAAGATAAACAAGTAAAAGAAGGTAAAAAATAGAGTAACAGAAGGTAACAAACTTTACAAATAATACTTACATGAATGTAAGGGAAAAAATAATGATTAAATTTAAAATATTGCCATACAAGGAAACATAAAAAAGCACATAATGTCCAAACACTGTTTGTTGAAGTTTGTTTGTTTAATATTATTATAAGAAAACAGCTTTCAATTCTCTTTTAAAAGCACTACATGTATGGAAGAATATGTCGGAATCCATCAGAGTTTGATTTTGATTAAATAACTCGCACATTCTTCTGATTGGATCCCTGACACCAGCATTTGTACGCGTCCGGCTAATGTGGAATAAGTAGTTAGACCTAGTTGTTCTGGATGGTATTTTGAAGTTTATTAGTTGGAGTAAGGTAGGACAGTTGATAATGTTGTTGCACACTTTATATAGGGTAATGAGATCGAGGTATTTTCGCCGGTTAGAGAGGGTGGAGACATTATAGATTGAGAGCATATGTGTGTATCCCTGTTTAGGTGCGCTCATTCTGTAATTAAGGCAATGCAGAAATTTTCTTTGAAAACTTTCAATTTTGTCTTTGTAAATACCTTATGGGGGCGCAGTATTCAAGTTGAGAACGGACCAGCGTATAGTAAAGGAGGAGGTAGGTTTCTGGCTTTCGAAATACATGGCTGTTTCTGATAAAAAAGCCTAGCATGCAGTAAGCTTTATTTACAATATTATCAATGTGCACATCGAAATGAAGTTTTGAATCAAAAAGTATGCCTAAGTCTCTTATACTATATACGCGCTCGAGTGAGTAGTTGCCAATATAATAATTGTTTGCGATAGCTTTATGATTTTTAGTGAAGCTTATTTGTGTACATTTGTTGTAACTTAGATACAATTTATGATAATTGCAAAATGCTTCAAACCTTACTAAATCTCTTTGGATGAGCAGACAATCATTTATATTCCTAACAACGGCGAATATTTTTATGTCATCAGCGTACAAGAGAAACAAACAGTGCAAAAAACATTTAGTAACGCTATTGATAAAAAGTATAAATAACAGTGGACCCAGGATTGATCCTTGTGGCACACCAGAGGTAACTGGTTCCCACATAGAAGTATGCCCTCGTAATGAAACAGCTTGTTGTCGTTTTGTTAAGTACGAGACAAACCAACGTAATAAGTTTCCCCGAATTCCGTTGTACATGATTTTTTTAATAAGTAATAGGTGGTCAACCTTATCAAAAGCTTTTTTAAAATCACAATAAATTGAATCTACCTGGTGACCTCGATCCATGCTGGTTAATAAAAAGTTAGAATAAATAAGTAAATTACTCGCGGTAGACTTGCCTTTCACGAATCCGTGTTGTTGGTCTATAATTTTGTCGGCAAGCTGGGGATATACTTTGTCATGGACAAGTCTTTCCAAAAGTTTAGGGATTGCCGAGAGAATGGAGATCGGCCTATAGGGTTCCACTCTTTGACGCGAGTCACCCTTGTGGACCGAGGGGAGTTCTCCGGGGTTATTTATTTATTGGATTATACGCGCATCTGGGCTTTTACATAGATATTTACAACAGAATATAATAAGCTATCGAAAATTGTAAGTACATAAAGTTTTTAAACCACAAAGTAATGTTACAATATTTTTAAAACGTTTAACAGTAACATAAAATATAAAACTAAAACAAAAATATAAAAACAAATCATTATATCCCACGCTTTAATCATTATTTGTAGGATTCATCAAATTACCTAGTACGGATATCGCTTTACATTATAAATGGAGTCACCAAATATATCAGTAATACCTCCAAATTTGTTGCCCAGGTCATGCATCCATCCTATTGGTTAGTGAGTGTGATTGGCAGTTGGTTTTGTACGTGTTGCAGAAAAATGTTATATTTTGCATTGTGTTCCTCACTGGTACATGGAATTTAATAGAGGCGACGATGGCAGGGTTGTCAATTATATGGTTAATTACTCTATATAATACAACTAGGTCTGAAATAATTCTCCCGTCAGACGGCGTAATTAGATGAAATCGATTCATCAAACTTACATAATTGGTATTTTCAATTGGAAATTAGAGCTTAAAATTTATTTACCTAAGAAATTAATGCTGTGCCTATGTTGTTAGAGTATACGTTATACTAAGGAGACCAAATAGGTGAATTATACTCCACTTGACTTCTAACTAATGAAGTGTAGAGCGTTTTCATACAATCCGAAGACTTCAATTAAAGTGCTGCAAAGGAAGCCAAGCATCTTTAAAGCCTTGTGAGTTATATCGGTAAGTGTGCAATGAACGTCAAGTTTTCATCGAATATTACAACCAATATTACTATTAATAGATTCTGTATATTACTGATGAGAAAAGCATCGCTTTCGAAACATGTTGATATGTATATATTAATAAAGTGGTGATTACTTAGTAATTTTTAATTAATTTATTGATATTGACGCCACAAAGTGAATACCAATCTTTTTATTTAATTTTATTTTATTTTCCTTATTTTTGGGAAAATCTACCATTTACATATTAATATATTTAATAATAAATACAATAAATCATGCCAATTATAAATTTTCCACTGCTATTCCACTATTCCACTCTGAGTAAAGTGTGACAATATACAGTTTTAATTCAGTTAGCTTAACTGTTAGTCGGGAGAGGGGAGGATGGAGGGGAACAAAGGAGTGGGATAAAGGTATTTTAAAGAGCTGACTTTATTTGGTAGTTAGAGATAATGGATGCCCAGTCAGCTTTTTCTGGAGCGGAATTAATTGATTCGTAGTCTCCACGGTTATGGAGAAAAACGTTTATTTTTGCGTTTGTCAGTAAAGGAGTTTCCTGAAATGACACATTAATGGATGTAGCTTTATGATGTATATCTTCAGGAACCAGCGGGTCGTCATTAGATTCGGCGGAGATTAATAAATTTGACAGGATCAAATCTTGGATGTGGACGCTCGAATTTGTTCCGGCACAATGAATGATTTAGGGTTTCTTAATCTTTTTCAAATTATCTGCAGCAAATTTGTTAAGGTGCATTCATCTGCGTTCAGTTCGATGACTTGTCTCCTGGTTTTCTCAGTGCAATTATTGATGATTAACGACAAACAAGATCAATATTAAGAAGTATGTAGATTCGCATTGAGATTGATAAGAACTCTTTCAGTAAAATGAAGGAACTATTGTGTAATTGTTATCTAAAACGAAATTAAAGAACCGGATTGGCGTGTTGTTATGATATTTATTTTTTACATATGGCATGAAACCTGCCATTGGAACTAAATATAAAAGCTTCTGAAATGGTAAGGTAAGGTAATGTAGCCAAGCATCATAAATGAATACAGCTGAACTTGGTTATAATTACGGTAATAGCGAGTTCCCGGCTATAATGTGCAATTATCCAATAATGTTTTGTTTCAGGTTTATTTTCATATTATTTTTGGCTGTTATAATGATGGCGCTTCACTTATATACCGTGCAAATAATTTTGTTAACACAATTTCTAGATACAAAAGCAGATACTTTAATAGTACACAACTTCTGACCCTGTCCAAATCGCAAGTGTGACCCACTGTAGAATTTGGCAGCCACCTCTGGTCGGAGCCTCAAAATATCTGAACAAAAAATACGTGCAGAAACGAGCGGTCCGTTTGATAGATTGGCCTATATCAACAGACGGATTGCAATATTTGGAGCACAGACGTCAGCCTTTTTATTTCAATAAAAAATATTAGTTCTGGTATCTTTTTGTGTTTGTCAAAGATGGTACAATTTATTCAGCAAATAAAAATAACTATATAAATTAGAGTTATACCATTTTTTCAGTCAAATGCGGAGGTCAAAGAATTACCTCACATCTGAATTGTAAGTACTATAAATTGTTCAAAATCGGTGTTTTGGATTGACTTAAGGCAATACAATTAAGACTAGAAAGTTATTTTTCAAGAAATATAAAAGGTTATCCAAAAATAAAGTTATATCGTATTTAAAGTAAAATGGGGGATCAATGATAACCTCTCCTCTGAATGTAGGTACAATAAAGTGTTCCAAAGTCGGTGTTGCTATGGTAAAAATAATTAGTTCCTCTTTATTAAATTTCTAAAGTGTATTGTCAAACTGTTCAAATTGTTCTAGTACCAGTTTAAGATTGACTAAAGGGGATACAATTAAGATTGGAAATTAATTTATTCAGTGGAGTAGCAAATTGCAGGCACTCTGGGGGTGTGCGGGGGAAATTTTCATTAAAGTTCCATTAGAGGGAAGCAGCAGCAGCTCCCGAGTGTTCCCAGTATTGCTTATTAAATGCATCTTATTCATTTAAAGTCGCAGTAAGCAACTGCCGCCACTAGATGCAATGCAATATTGTCTAGGGCAGCTGTTCCTAAACTTCTTTGGCCGCCATGGAACCCCAAAGAGCCGCTTGGATGTTGGCGGAAACCCAATTAGAAAAAAAACCCCCTTCTTAAATAATTACATAAATATTAATTATCCAGTTGATTTAAAGACAAAAAGGTTTCAGATTCATTAAAATAAATTAAAAAAATATTTGCATATGCTCAAATACAAAATAATGCACTTAATTTTTTATTTTGTTTCTAAAAACGCCTAAATATTGAAAGAGAATTGATGCCATCTTTAATGATGTAAAGTATAATGTGACATTTTTGCAGTGCCAAATGCATAAAACGGATATTTAAAAATCAAAACTATGAACCTATTCTGAAAACATTGGTTTTTAGTTTGGGTTAATTAACAAAAAAAAAACAAAACTAAGAATCTATGAGCCTATTTAGTATATTTAATATTTTCAGTTAGCACTATTGTTATGGAACTATTGTCTAATGTCATATTACAAAAATTGAACATGGCGGCACATCGATGGCGCCATGTTGGAGACGGAGAATTAGCTTCGTCAATAATTAAGTGTTTTTATTTAAATTAAGTAATGTTATTTTATATTCCGCATATGGAAATATAATTTATTTATTTTTTAAGAATCTGGAAGTATTTTTATTTATATAGTAAATAACCTAAACTAATATAATTTATTTTCAAGTATGTACGCGAGGTAGTTGGATTATATCGATGGCTAAGTAAAAGATAAAGTAAAGTAAAGATATCTCCATTTTTAGCAAAATATTGGATGATGGGGATACAATATCTTGGGTTTAAGGCATCGATGATTCGTCGACTTAAGTCTGATAGGGCATGTTAGGATTTAGTCAACAGTCCATGCCATGTTGTAAGTCGTCGCCATGAATAACGAGGGCTTATTCATCAATCATGGTGGCGTGATTTGACCGTTTTATCCAATTTATTGAAAAGGGTTGTTATAAAAACATTAGCCACTGAGCTCGCTGATTAGTTCCGCTGTATTTTTGTAGGGTGTTTAAAAAGCATTCGTTTCATAATTATTTTATTTATTTATTTTAATTATTTTTTAAGAATTTGGGTTAACGGATTTTATAACAAGATTTTACTACAACACGAGTAATTAAAAATGTTTTATGCGATTATTCATATAATCATAATTTACAGGTATTTATAATATTATAAATCGGTATGTTAGGTGTAAGACTTTAGTTTAAAACCATAGTTTTAAGTCATATGCATTAGTATTAAATATTTACTTGGTTTATATACGTGTTAGGTTTATATTCTAGGTAAACGTACTTAAGTCTAAATTGTAAATCACTAGCTATAACTTTTAGTTGGTAAGTCACTAGCTATAACATGTAGTTGGTAAGTCACTAGCTATAACTTTTAGTTGGTAAGTCACTAGCTATAACTTTTAGTTGGTAAGTCACTAGCTATAACTTTTAGTTGGTAAGTCACTAGCTATAACTTTTAGTTGGTAAGTCACTAGCTATAACTTTTAGTTGGTAAGTCACTAGCTATAACTTTTAGTTGGTAAGTCACTAGCTATAACTTGTAGTTGGTAAGTCACTAGCTATAACTTTTAGTTGGTAAGTCACTAGCCATAAGCCATAGATGTAAGTCACTAATTATAAGTCTCAATAGTTAATCCCTAGCCATAAGTCTTAGTTGTAAGTCAATAGTTATAAGTCTTACATATAAGTAATTAGTAATAAATTTTAGCTGTAAGGAATTCGTTGTATGTCAAGTGATATGTTATTTAATTAAATTTAAAACGCCCTTGGGGTGATTTTCTCACGAAAACGGTGCTATAGAAGTAATCAAATTATTATTATTATTATTATGCACAAAGAAGAATTCTAGTGAGAAATTCTATGAATTTGCAAATATATAATGGCCTAGAGTACCGTCCAGGTAAAATATTACTATTTAGAATCGAAACGTTAAGTTAAATTATATTTACCATGTTTTGTTACCAAATCTGAATTTCCAGGTACTTTCCAACCTGTCTTTTCCTATCTCCTTCTCTTCCCTAGTCAATAGGTGTCAACATATAACCCTATTGGGGATGCCGTAGTCATGCTGGCTCTGTGCAGTTCGTTCTCTTATACAATATTCACATCCATAAAAATATATAAAACATCAAATGGCCTTCGTGGTTGAATGGTTACGATCCTCCACTATGAATCCGTAGGTGGTGGGTTCAAATCCCGGCGTTCTCAAATAAATTTTATTTGATTAATTTGTATTATTTCAAAATTTATAAATTAAAAATAATATATAATATATATGCGACAAGTTCCAGAGTGGCAGATACTTTCAGTATCGCCCTGGTGAAAGACCACCATTCAGATTCGAAAAGTTGCTTGAAATAGCTTTAGCCGTGTTTGGTGACCAGATTTGACTTCCACTCCTTCTTCTTCCCCGCCTCCTTCCCCTTCCCACTACCTTTAGCCTTACAACATTTCCCAAATGGGGATGATACAGTCTCACTGGCTCCAGACGGTTGGGAGCAGTTGGGACTTTTGTTCCGTACTCCCATAAAAACAAACGTCGATTCCGAATTCGATAGACAATTGGAAATCGAAATAACTATGTGAAGTCATCTGATCCTGATTCTTTGGTATCACTTAACACTTCAAATTGGACCCATTTTCATGACCACAAAAACATAAAATAAACCATTCTCCTTCAGAAGACCGTAGGAATAAATTGTATCTCATTGTTTCTTCAAAATTATTAAAAATTGCGTCTTAAATTTACTCACATTACCACAACAGCTAAAATCTTTCCATATCCCCTCACATGGACTCAGAAATAAAGAACTGCTCTTCCTCAATCAATACTCAACTAATTTTGGATACTATTCACAATTGTCCAGAATGAGTAGACTGGTCAACTCAAGTTAAAAACTTTTTTTAGTATTAGCCTAAATGATTTTTATCTGTCATTAAGCAAGTAAATAAATATCACAAATTAAATGAAGGAGCATTTATTTTTATCTGTCATTAAGCAAGTAAAGAAATATCATAAATTAAATGAAGGAGCATTTATTTTTAGTATTAGCCTAAATGATTTTTATCTGTCATTAAGCAAGTAAAGAAATATCACAAATTAAATGAAGGAGCATTTATTTTTATCTGTCATTAAGCAAGTAAAGAAATATCATAAATTAAATGAAGGAGCATTTATTTTTATCTGTCATTAAGCAAGTAAAGAAATATCACAAATTAAATGAAGGAGCATTTATTTTTATCTGTCATTAAGCAAGTAAAGAAATATCATAAATTAAATGAAGGAGCATTTATTTTTATCTGTCATTAAGCAAGTAAAGAAATATCAGAAGGAGCATTTATTTTTGTACACATATTTCCTCTAGTTTCGATTCGACCGAATCATCTTCAGGACTAAATATATATTTACTATATTATATAAATATGATCGAAGATGATTCAGTCGAATTGAAGCTATTCGACGTATTTATACAAAGTGGATTCAAACAAAGTCTCTATTCATTGATTCATCGTGTCAATCCACAAAGTGTTTACTCATTGCGAAAAAACGAAGATTGTAATTGTTATTACTGCTAATCAGGCCTTGACTTGACAGTATTTTGTTTTTTTGTCTTTGCTTAATTCATATACTATCTGATACTTAAAATTTTCAATATTCTTCTTTGTATTACTATTATATTCTATTTTAGTATTTTTTTTTTTTTTTTTTTTATTAACATTTTTGATTAATTATTTACCTACTTTTATCAATTTTTGTTTTCGTTTATAATTTGTCTATTTTTACATTATTGTGTTATACGTTTATCATTTGTCTATACTTGACATTATTATTATTCAGTATTCTCTATGTCCTGACGAGGAAAGCTTCGCTTTGGAAACTTGTTGATATGTATATTAATAAAGTGGTGACTACAAAGTAATTTTTAATTAATTTATTTTAAGAACTACTTTGTGTACACCTCTGTTTAATATATAAACATCAACATGTTTCAGAAGCCAAGCTTCCCTCACAGTGTAGTGTGTATTCTGATGTAATTGATACGAAGTAATACTTATTATGTTTATTAATAACTAGCTGATGTATACCCGGTCTTGCTCGGGTTTATAAAAAATAAAATTATGATGTTGTGAATTCTTGCTTGTCATTAGGGTGCCATAATTGATTTTATAGCGAACGTAAGATAAAGAAACATTCATTCGAATATATTATTTCATTCCAAACGTTTATTTTTTCAAAAACTATCTGAATCATAAAGTTCTTAAGTAGTTACCTACTCGTGTTTTCCATTTTGAAAATATTCTACCCAAAAAAAAAAACTTATTATTTTGAATATGCAATCTGTGGCTAACCGGAGTATTATATCTACGGGCTTCATACTACTTTTAAAACGTTATAGCAACAGTTTTACGTATTGGATTTCATTCAAACTACTTTCTAAACCTTCACGACACTAATAAGAACAAACTGTGCTATTTTCAGCGAAACCGGTGAAGCAGTTTTCGAGAAAATCTAGGACAAACAAACAAACAAACTTACATTGATTTTTGTATACATAGATGACACCACAAAGTAATTTTAGGTTTAATAAAAAAATAACTTATTTACTAAAACAGTTGTACACTAATATATTACAGAGATAACATTACAATAAATGAGAAATGGTAAAAAAATTTACATATTTAGATAAGTATTAGAAAAAACAAATTGTGCAAGTAAGCATTTATATATTAATGATTTAAATAATATTGAAGATGATAATCCGTATAAAATATGTAAAAGGTGAAAGATTGATTGGTAAAGTTAAACCAATTTCTCAAATAATTTATCATACATAACCTATAATTGACACAAACTAGCATCGTAAACAAAAAGTCCGCGCAGGCGCACTGTTAAGTGAAAGTGATAAGCTTTTTGCGGTGAACTGAATTTCAGGCGCAGAACTTGCCTACATAATTAACTACGCTTTGGTCAAAGCCATTTTGTGATAATCAGTTTGAGGATAACTAGGCGTAACTCGCCAAACTCCATTTCTCGAGTTTAAAAATTCTGTCTTTTATTTGACACTAGAGCATACTAATTATAGTTTCGCTCTCTATAAAATGGATTTGAAAGAGACCGCTGTCTTGTTTCCGACTGGGACTGACCGATTAAATGAGGCTCGTGCTCTTCAAGATAAAATAAAGAACCTGCTGTCTATCAATATCTTAAACAAAGAACAGCGGACATCCCTTGCGAAGTATGTAAGTGGCATTATGGATCACCTGGAGGCTACGGTGAAGGAATGTACTTCTCCATCGAAGCCAATGGAAACGGTTATCGCAGCTATAAAATCGCTCTCCACCAACGTCACCGAAATCAAAGCTAAACTGGACCACAATAACATAACTTATGCAAATGCACAGCCAGGCCTAGAACTACGCAACAGAGTCATGCTGTAGTGATCAGCTCTGATGATCCGGGAAAAAATTCTGATTACTTGGACCAACTGATAAAAACGCATGTTGATGTTAGATCTCTTGGTATTGGTGTTGCGGGTATGCGAAAAACTAACAGCGACAAATTAATCTTTAAAATGGCCTCACTACAAGACAAAAACAACTTCAAAGCGGAACTTAGCAAAGGACTCCAGGGACAAATAACAGTGACTGATGGTAATTAATAATTAATTAATAATCGGATGATTTTTATAGCGCCGTTTTTGTGAAAAATCACCTCAAGGGCGCTGTACAAATCTTACTTCCTATTCTTACATTATTCCTATATTACATCTATTACTTTTTTTTTTTGGACAGGCTATCATTACACATTATTTATAGACCATATAAAGAGATGCAGTTAAATTATCAAAACTAAATACGGCTTGATCTAAGTTTTCATACATGTTAAATTGAGAGAAAAAAAAAATGCTAACTGTATTTATTCCTTACGATATATTGCAAAACGCTAATAAAAATGATAGGAGTCATGTGAAGTTGGGCGGCGGTGAGGAGGGGGGCCGGGGGAACTGATCCATATCCATATCCAATCTTCTTTGTCTTTGTTGGTGACGCCCCTGGGCGGCCTGACGGGACTGCCCGTACGCCAGGTAACGCTTGTCGGCCGGCTTCAGGATCTGGAAAGAGCACACCAGCGTGTCGTCCATTTCTCGCCCCAGCCGGTGGTGTCCTTGTCGGGGTCGGACCACAGCAGGTCGCAGAGCAGACTGGTCGGGCACGTCCGTGGCCGCATGATGCACCGGATCTGCTCTGTAGACTGGAGGTCAGAACTCAGGTCGCCGTGACAGCAGAAGATCTTCTTGTCAAATGTCTTTTCCTATTGCGCCTTTCTCGGCAGCCACGAAATCTAATTTTACGGGTTGCGATTGTGGTACAACGTTCAAGGTTATACAACGATATCTTTTTGCAGCCATTAAATGGTCCAAAATAACACATTCACTATTAAGTTTGCGTCGTAAACGGTATTGTTTACAATCACCATAGTTCAAAGAATAACATTGTAAATCAACCATTCACTTTGGACACTACCCTAGGCTTTTAACAGGCAAAGGTCTTTAAACAAACACATGTGGCGACCGATGACCGATGCTTTTGGGTTAATTTAGAACAAAATGACAGATTTGAACTTAAAATGTTTGGGTTTTTATTTGATTTTTTATTATAAACTTGATTTTAGCCCGAAACGGCCACACTAAAATTATATGATTTTTATAAATGTAACCTATAAATTATTACGGTTATTTTACGCTATTTTAACACCCGAAAAATTAAGAACTAAGCAATATTTCCCAGAGAAACTGGAGCGCTTATAAAAAGCTGCCGGCTGCTGCGAGAGCAACTCGAACCGCTAGTAATTATAAAAGGGCTGATTAAAGGTGCTTCTGATGAAGACCTATTGAAGTCTCTAGAATCCCAAAATAAAGGATGTGAACTAGACTTCAAACAAAAACTCAGAATTAAATATAAAAAAAATCATAGGAACAAATTACTGTGCAACGTTGTCCTTGAAGCGTCACCAAAAAATTGGAAATCTTTGATAAATGCTGGACGAGTAAACGTAGGATATCAACGTCTTGTAGTAGAAGATCAATCACCGGTGATGCAATGCTACCAATGCCTGGGTTTTGGTCACACCCAACGTTTTTGTACAGAGAAGATAACTTGCTTTCTCTGTGGAGAAAGTCATAAATATGACACATGTCCCAACAAGGCGAAAGAACCAACGTGCTCAAATTGCACCGGAGTTTCAAGAACCCACCGGGCAACAAATCCAGATTGCCCACTCTGGAAGCTGATG
>JAHDVE020007987.1:0-43694 GCA_022606495.2 Halesus radiatus | reverse complement strand
TGTCACTAAGCCTATTATATGATAAAGGAGATTTAGAAGATAAACTCATTTGTCCAAATGATGTTCCGTTATTTGCCGGCTGATACATCAGAGAAGAACCCATTCTTGTATTGCGCACTTGTTGTGACCTTATGGCAGTATCAGTGTTGTTAGAAAATTTACAGAGAGCCTGTATTATGTACAATTGTCTTAATGTCACAATTTTACTTTCACTGTATAATAAGTGTGATGAATATAAAAAAATATATATTTCTTTTATATTATTTTTTAAATTAATTTTTGAGCAACAGTTAAGGGCTCTATGGTATTCTTGTAACATGAACCCTAATATACTCGTACAACATTATATGAAAGGAGAGATTGAACAAGAGCATAATATACAGTTTTTAGTGTAACTTTGTCCAACATATTTCTTAGATTCTTGAAAATATATGCTAGTTTTCTTATTTGTTTGTTAATGCAGTAATATTATCGTACTATTTTAAATATTTCGTCAATAACTAAGGCAAGATATTTGATATTGTCTACTGTTTCCAAAGATTTACAATTGCACTCGTGTATGCAACAATGCATTGTTAAGGAATGTTCTACATAGGGTTGACTTACGGAGGAAATGCTAAAAGTAATATATTTAGTTTTTTGGGTGTTTAGAGTCAAAACGTTTTGATCAAGCCACCTTTTAAGTCTTTAATCCTGACTCACACTTAGCATACGTTTCATCCCAAGTATTACCAAAAAACATCAAAACAGTGTCATCTGCAAATACAACTGTAGAACCCAATAATGATAATTTACATAGGTCATTAATCTACAATCAAAATAAAATTGAACCTAGAACACTACCCTGAGAATCTTAGTTTAAATAAAATTGATTTATTTGAACTAATATGATAATTAATCATGACTATATATATTCTATTCCCAAGATAACTTCTGAACCCATCTAATGTTCTAACACTCATTGAATTAAGTTTTTTAAGCAGTAAACAATGGGATACGGTATCAAAGGCCTTAGACAAGTCTAGAAAGACAGCTATTGCTTTATTGCCAGCATCTAGAGCTTCTACGATTGTGGCGATCACTTTTAATGCTTTCCCATATTCTCTCTGAAGCTTAACTGATTAATTGAGAGAATTTCATGTTTTTTTTTTAAATATAAGTCATCAATCTAATTTTAGCTAATTTCTCGATTATTTTTGATAAAGTGTTAAGTAGGGAGATAGGTCGATAGTTGTCAACATTTAGGTTATCCCCTCCTTTAATACATGTATAACTTTGGCATTTTTGCAGTGATTGGGAAATAAGCCTTTCTCAAAGCTAATATTTGCAATGTGTGTAATAGGTATGAATAATTCAGAACAATTTTGTTAGTAGACCATTGCACTTATACTGTCATTTCCGCTTGAAAAACCTGATTTTAGCTCATTAATCACCTTTAGAACTTCATTACAATTCGTTGGGTTAAATTCAAAATAGGCGTTTTGTAAAGAACGTGTTCGATTACAATTTTCAATTAAACATTCTTCACTGGTATTATTTAAACTGCACAAAAGATTAGCAAAATTTTGACCTACATCACTAAAAAAATCATTGACAAGGTTAGTAATGAGAGTTGGATTATCATTTATAGATACAATCTTATTTTTAACGTTTAGTATATTTATGGAAACTAGTTCCTTTTGCATATCTAATTCTTCTTATATTATTTTCCATTGTTGCTTTGTGTTGCCTCTAACCCCATGCAGCTTCTCCTTATAATATGATTGTTTAGTCGTTCTTATAATTTTAGTACACCAATTTCTATATCTTCTGTAATACGCTAATTGTTCAATGTTTTTCGGTTCTTTATGACAATTCTTATATATTTTGTCATGTTTTATAAGGCAGTTAACAATGCCGGAAGTTATCCATGGTTTTAAACACTTTTCATTACAATATATTCTCTTTGTAGATAAACAATTCTCAATATGCATTTTTAAACATGTTATGAAATTATCAGTTGTTGTATTAACATCACTTGTAGATAAAACTGTATTCCAGGTTGCTCTTTCAGTTTTGAATTTACCAGGTCATTGATCTACAATTACTTTTAGCTTTATGTCAGATTTTTGTGATTTAATTACTAAGGACTTGGGATATTTCAATGTCGTAGCAAAATAATCTTTAACACTGGTCCTGAAGACAGCACTCCGAGGATCCATTTTTGATTTGAGCATAATGTGATCAATGTTATTATTAACTCTAAATACCTCATGGATTAGAGCATTTTTAATTATCAGAAATATTTTAAAAAATAATCGGTTTTACCAGTAATAAATCTCTTTTGAACATCATCCAAATTTAAATTGCGTGGGAGTAAATAAAATCATATAAGTAAATCATCGCAATGTGGCCTAACCACAGTTTGGAAATGGCTTTGAATGCCGAAATACCTGTAACAATAATTGAAAACTACGATCCTTCTGTTATAGTTGACAATTCCCTTCAATTGTACAAACATTTTGATGTACTATCATATATAAACTATTGCAGTAGCAAACTAAACAAAAAACAATGCCCGAGTGAGTTCATAATGGTGTTGATTGTTATTGTATGTTACTTCTTTAAATAGTTACATAATCATTTTTACCATAATTTTCAAATGTTTCTTTTTTTTGGCGTAGGTTCGAGTTCGAGTAAGACGAATAGAGTTTTTTAAACAAATTGAGAACAGAGATTGGCTGAGAAAGAGGTGGACAGATACGGGAAAAGACCAGAGCTGCATAAAAGGCTGGAAACTGAAGAATAATGGATATGAGCCAAATATCCCCTTGTACTAATGTTGTTATTGAATGATGCACAAATACTGGAACGGAAACGTACAATATAATTTGTTTTATAATTATCATTAAATAAATACGTTAAAGTTTGCAATATTCGTTCTTAAAGTCATCGGTTTCATTTTTCCATACATTCAAAGATCACTTAAATGCCCGTAACTAGTCTCGTTCCCCATCTATATCCTCCCTCGCACTGCCCCCCACAGAGCTCAATTGTCATACCAAATTGAAAAGTTAAATTTCAATTCCGGCCTCGGAAGGGCGCGACATTCCCCTAGCGAACAGCGAACAGGGTACACCGCACCCCGAGCCGGAGCCACTCATCCGCCTCGTGTTGGGATTCCGGCGTTATTGGCTCCCTTGAAAGACGAGGATCAAAGACAAAACAATTATTATTACTATGCTTACACCGACTATGCATATACGTATATACTCGCGCAATGCATAGTGCCTAGTGCATAGTGGCCGATGCGGGGCAGGTTGGTGGGAAATTCCGAAAAGCGAGTTAGTTATTTTGTTCCAAACATACGTAACCAATTATTTAATTTTTTTTGTATTTATCTTAAAATAGTACTTACGTACAATGACTACATATGTTGCAATATTAACATAATATTAATATATATTTTATACAAAAAAAAACATTTAGGTGACAATCTCTAATTACAATTTATAGATTACAATATTTTCTATTAAACTTCACATATTTCGTCACTTCTTTCTTAAATTTAAACGCAATTTCCTCTTCTTTTATACTGGTCGGTATTTTATGAAAGATTTGCACGGCTCTATAGAGTAATGAGTTCTGTGGTTCTTCGAAAGGGGAAGTCTTATTTCAATTTTTCTTTTGGTAGAGTGGTTAGTTTATGTTGATGTTTATTAATGTTTGACATAAATTCGGAACATACATTTCAAATCGAAAAATTATTACAATTAAGTATACAATTTATTTTGAAAGACAATGAATTTTTACCAGAACTGTGACACTTTGGCCTTATTACTATTACCATCTCGTGGTTTGATTTACTTGACTGAATTTATGTAACATTGTGCTCTTTGGGAAAAGACCTTAACTGGATTAAAAACCCCAGCTAAGGAAAGGAAAAAGGACAAACATTTGGTTATAAACAATTTACTAAGCTACTTTTTGTACTTAATGAATCAAATATAATTAACATGTTACTAACTATTTGCTGCATCCCTGAATTTCGTCGTCGGCTCACAAAGCTGAGTGATGCGTAACTCAATCTTATCAATATTACTCAATAACATTATATTTTTTTAGTACTCAATTTTAAACGCATTTTTTTACCTCATAGGACCACCAACCACTACCTGTCAAACACATGTACATAATTGTTTACTCTATAATATTTGTTTTTCTCATCTCTTCATAAGTAACTATTATACTATACTCAAATTATCTGGTATACGTAAAAGATTGTTACGTACTTTTTCTTATCTCTTTGAACTTAACTATTATTATAGTAGTAATTATTATACTATACTCAAATTATTTGGTAATCCCAATTGTTTTTTTTTTCTGTACTATTCGTCACATCTTTTTATTCTTAATTGTTGCACTTTTTTATAGATATATTATATTACCATATTATGTCAATACTAGCTTTTTCCCTTCTACTTTTGTATAATGGCACTAAATATGAACTAAACTTGTTCATTTGACTGTCCTAAAACGGGATTTGTCCCTAGTTGGGAAGTCAAAGTTTTTTTATTTTAAATTTTGTTGTTAAATAATGTGTGTTTCAAATAAATAAATATTATTAATATATTTATGCAATATATGACGCAGGAAAAAAATCAAAATGTTGCTTTGCTGCTGTAGAATATTCGTTTTAAGTTGATGCTTTGGGTATAATATAAGACGATGTTCACAAAGTCACAGCGGTTCATCAATTCAAATGACTTAGAATACCTAATATAGGCTTAAACGACTTAAACGCAAGACAAGGTCTCAACACAGCCGTTACAACAATAATAATGGCAGAGCTCTAGCAGAAATAAAATTACATTAAAACAGAGTCAACTTCTGTTCCCGATGAAGCAGTCTCAACAGCACCACTTCAAATTTAATAAATTCCCAGCAGCACAAGTCAAAATGGAATCCTCGAAGAAATCAAACATCTTTTTGGAGAGAAGAATTACGTTCGTAAATACTGGCATAAAAGTTGTAATCCCATCGATAAAATGTATTCCAACCGATTATCCCGCCAAGTGAGAGGCGCTCTAGGCGATTTCCACAATGAGCGATGGCAAGAATACATTTCATTCTTCGAAGCAGTTTTTTATCACCCAGAGACCAGAATATCTTCCCTTCAAGACCTGAATTGGAGTAGTATACGCTGCTGCAGATAGGTCTGAAGGCTTTGCAAACAGCCTTGAAGCTCAAATCTCTCCAAATACCGATCATGACGATCCATCCTTCGTTTCAAATGTGGATTCAAAAGTAGTTTCAATTATAAATACTAAATCTGATGACTCGCCTATCAAATTCGCAACACGTATAGATATTTAAAAAATACATAATGATATCTCTAAAAATTAAAAAGCTGCCAGTTTTGACAACATTTCAAATAAAGTCCCAAATTTCTCCTAATAAAGGGCAATTGCACCTTAACAGCCAATTGCAAAAGCGTCACTGTGACTTCGGTGTTTTTTCTAAATTAATTAAACAAGCAGATGTCATTTTATTTCCATAACCAGGAAAAATTCCAGCCTTAACAGAGAATTATCGCCCAATCAGCCTTCTACTTTTACGTAAAATTCTAGGAAAAATCATCCTCGTATGACAAGAATCATTTGTTAACGCAACACGGAAAGAGGAGAACCTACAAATGCTCTCAGTTCTACAGTCCAGCCGCCACCGTTGCTCTCCGCCGGGCTCGTCTTTTGGCGGAAAGACGTTTTATTTTATAAATATCACCTCTAACGCGCTGACAAAATGCAATTAATTTGAGAACAATTTCCCTCATTAAAAATGATAAGGGGGTATTATTTTGCATCATTTATCCTGTTAAAAATATGTGTTAATTGTTTTTAACAGTCGCATAAGTAACAAAGGAATGAATATTTCGTTCAAAAATGAACAATTCACTTCATCAATGAAGAGACAAATTTATTTGATCTCCTTTGTAACTTAAATTAATTTATTTGTTGAAGAAGAAAATATTAACAATTCTCAAATGAAACAAAAAATTATGTCGTAATGGCGTGTAACTTAAATAATGCAAATTTGAACAAATTTTCTTTTAGAAATATATATGTGGGTTTCGGGAAGCCAAGGAATGGAATAATAATATTAACCTTTCTAGTCACAAACATGTCTTTTAATGAGCTAGGTTGGAAATAATATAGTTTTAAATAAAATTCAAACCTTGGTTTATCGGCGATATCAAAAATATTTTTAAGCGAAAGAAACAATCTTCTAATGAGCGATTAATTGTACTTTTTTCTCATATATTAAAAAAAAATCTTATAGTTTAACACAAGATAGTACTAAAAAATATAATTACGCACATTACCAAGTAGAGTTGAGAATTAGAAAAAACTTTTTAATTATCTAATGCTTTTAACTTGTAATTTTATTAATTAATATTAATTCTGATTAATAAGTGTTTTAATGAAAAAAAAAAAAAAATTTATACTGCCCCTTTATAGAATATTAAAAAACTGAATATTAACAATTTACAACCACCTTACTTTAGAACCACCAAACTATATTACAATAAAAACTTCCACACACACCATAAAATAAAGCAAAAAGATATTATATAAAAAAAAAGGAATCCCAAAAACATTTTTTTTTTAATTAACTAAAAATATATACTTTGTTTTCGCCGCTCTATAAATATAAATATATATCTAGATGTTTCGAAAGCAATGCTTTCATCGTCAGGTATATATGAATACTAAAAATAAAGTAGGTAAGTAATTAATCAAAAATGCTAATAAAACATATTATAAAACATTGAATAACAAATTTATATTAGAAATTAATAAAGAAGTTATTTTAATTATTATTAATATTAAAATAAATTCAAGGGATAACTATTAAAAAAGTGATTATTTATTAAATTTAATTCAATATAAACGCTTTTTCTGATTTCTGCAATTTCTGCAGTTTACGAGTATCTAATTGTAAACCGGTTTTATTTGTATGTAAAATTTTAAACCTTTATTTATATCAAATGATTGGTTTCTAAAATGATCAGTGATATGGTTATAAACTCGGAGAATTCACTAGTTTGGTCGAACTTTATGAGTTTTTTTTTAAATATCAGCATAAATCAACAAAATAAAATGATTGTTTTTCACCTTTTTATGCATTCCTAGAGATATTCGGTGATTTAGCTAGCGAGTTTTGATTTTTGAATCTATCGAGACTATTGTTTATTGTTCCCCGGGAAATGGATGAAAATGGTATTTAATAATGTGTACTCGTAGATTATAATTGGTCGTGCGTTCTTCAATTCGCGGCAATAAGATGAATAATCTAAATGAGCAGAGCATACAGGTGATATTTACTTCTACATTGGAAACTAAATGGAATTGGAATAAGCCGGTTTTTAAAGTTTCATCATATTTTGACTTGAATACTCTACGTGAACAATCATGCAAACGATTTAGATTTAAAGCTGCTAAAAAGAGTTTTTCTCCATGAAATGGCAAGTACAGTGGAATGATGCATGTTTGCAAATATTGCCCTCAATTGAGCTAGATTAGAAATTTTATATTTTTTGATAATGTTCATAAAACTATCAAATAAGCTGCTACCAGCGACATCAAACATAAGTACGTGAAAGAAACAATTTTCTAACTAATGACCTAATAATTAAAGTATTTTCTCTCACATCTTATACCCCAGAGATAATACTAAAAATTATAATTACGTAGGTATAAGTAAATTATGTTTCTTAAACTAACTTAATATATACGACTGTGTCAAAAAATGTTAAATGGCTTGGGTATGTAGAGTGGATGAAATAAGAAGGTATTGTATGTATAATATATGACATGAAATTAAATGGTAGAAGTAGTAGAGGATGCCCAAGACATGGCACGATCGAGTGAACTAAATATTTGAGTCGGGTCATTTCAAGAATCTGAAAAACAGAAGAGAATTTATGGAGACGATGTATTAAGTTATTAAGTGTGTGCCAAGATCGAGTTGTTCGGCGGTCCGTCCTTTCTGCCCACCCCTTTAGGAACACGGCGTGATTGCTAGTTAGTTAAACTTGAAACAATCTTAGAAGTATGTACTTTAAAAAGTATTTTATTTAAATTATGTTTTATTTAGGCTATTATCACCTTGTAATTCTAATCATTACGATTATTCCTGCATTAGAGCTTCCTTTTTTAGTATTTTTTATAACTTTTCTGTAGCAGGGTACAATAAAAATTGTGTGCAAGATAAAAAAAAGTTAGGTAAAGTTAGTTGAAAGATACTTAACTAACTTATATTCATGTGAGCAGCGCACAAGGGTCCGCACAACTGCTCCTAACCTTCTGGAGCAAGTGAGACTATGTCATCCCACATTGGGGTATGAAGTGAGACTGATGGCAGAGGGGAAGTACCTGGCTATTCAGATCTGGCCACCAAATACGGCATAAGCCATTTCAACCAATTTTTGTACAAAAATCATACATCGTACAGTGCTCAAACAATAAATTTATAATAAACGATTTTTCACGAAAATAACTATAAATTATTAAAAATAGCTAAAATCAGCAATTTCCGCCAACAGACAATTAGTTGAGCGGTTAAGTCGGTCGCCAACACTATTGTTTAGTTACGGTGATTACAGTTCAAATCTCACATATATAATAAACCTCACCCCATGAATTTGGGCACCCTTGCGAAGTCACCAAACGTAGCGAATCACTTGAGGTGACCTATATCAGAGGTGTTGGTTAACCCTTAAATGGCGGTACCTACACCCGCCTCCCAAATTCAATGTCCTAAGTTGTAAGCAGTTGGGACTCTTGTGCAGTATACGCATATACAAATCATACAATATTTCATACATACTTAATTGTTAAGAGGAACGGCTGCGCGGCCTGTTTCATATAAAATTTAATTTTGGATTTGATGCTAAAATACTCACCTAAACCTAATGATCTTTTTTTCATCAAAAGTATAGTAAATATCTAGTACGGATTAGAAGTAATTTATTTATTTTTGTTTTACCTTATGAAATAGAGGCCATTAAAGGAATAATTTTTTTGCGATTTTAGTGGCACTTTTAATAATTATTTGCGGGCAAGCGGTCATTTAAAAAAAAGTTTTACCCGATCTACTTAAAATACACGGAAACATAATATAGAAAATTATTTTTTTTTTAAATAAGCATTTTGGTGAAGTTTAAATTAAATTAAAACCGACCAATTTACGTTGGAACAAAATTTACTGTAATATTTAAAAATATTGACCCAAAAAAGGTTTTTTTTAAATGTATCGTTTTTATAATTTTATTTACGTCATATTTACATAGCAAATATGATAAGTTAAAAAAAATACAATAAACCCGCTAATAAGTTGCCTCTACAATTATGAAAATTGATTTTTTTCATAGCATATTCTTCATAATTTAAAATAAAAATAAATAAAATACTTCTCATCCATACTAGATATTCACTAAACCTTTAATTAAAAACATACATCATTCAGTTTGGGTGGTTATTTTGGCCATAAATCCAAAATTAAGTTATGTATGAAACAGGCAGCGCAGCCGTTCCTCTTAAGACCTGGAAAAACCTAACCCTCCATAAACCTGGACACCCTTGTTAAGTCGCCAAACGTAGCGAACCACTTAGGGTGATCTATGGTAGAGGGGTTGCTTATCCATTAAATCCGGGACGGCGGTACCTACACCCGCCTCCCAAATTGAATCTCCCAGGTTTAAAGCAATTGGGACTCTTGTGCGGTTGGATCTCTTGTGCGGTATTCACATATAAAAACCATTTATCATTTCATGCATACTCTGTTAACACCTGAACAAACCTCACCTGCATGAACACAGGCACCCCTGCTAAATCACCAAACGTAACGAACCACTTGAGGTGACGTATGGCAGGGGTGTTGGTTATCCATTAAATAGTTCCCGGGGCAGCGGTACCTACACCTGCCTCTTAAATCGAATCTACTAGGTTGAAAGCAGTTGGGACTCGTGTGCAGGTGGAACTCTTGCGCAGTTGAGACTTTTGTGCAGAATTCTCATAGAAAAATTATATTTCATTTCATACAAAAAAACTCTACTGCTAAGACCTCCACAAACTTAACCCCCCCCCCATGAATCCGGGCACACCTGCTAAGTCACTAAACTTAGCGAACCACTTGGGGTGACCTATAGTAGAGGTGTTGCTTATGCATTAAACCCCCGGGCGGCGGTACCTACACCCGCCTTTCTTATTTCCATTCCCCGAAACCCATTCCATTCTCCATAATTTTGCAGCAATCTCCATAATAAATAAACATTTCTCCATATTATTGGCAGCAATCTTTATAACGATTACAAAGTTCCTAAGGAACACAATTGCAAACTAGACAGTGTCTTCGGATTAATATCCGATCTTTTATTAATATGAGACGTCTATTGACTTTATAAAAGTCTAAAGAATATATTAATTTTTGAATATTAATTATTTTTATTGAAATTTAAAAACCTCATTTTAATAGACCCCATAAAAGCCGCTCATCTCAACACAGTGACTCGTAGTCGTAGTGAGATGGGTGGCTAATGTTTTTGTTTTTGTAATTAAATTTAAGAATAAATAAATAAATATTTAATCATTGTAGGTAAAAAAAAATATGGTGAATAATATTAACAAATCTTGAATTTGAGATATGATATCGACGAAGATGGCATAAATTGAACTGGTCTCAATAGCTAAGTTGGTTAAGTGGTTGCCCCGGATATGCAGAGGTCCTGGGTTCGAGTCCCAGATGCGACTGAAATCTTTTTTATAATTAAAGATGAATAGAGTTTAGAAATTTGTATTTTATTTAATCACAATATAGACTTGAGTGTCATTTTCCAAAACATCATAATATAAATTTTACAACATTCCAAGTAAAGTATGGCAAGATAATTCCATTTCGTAATTGCGTTAGTCATTTTAACCGATTGATTTAGGAACTCTAGACATAAATCGAATCTAAATGCAAAAAAAAAACGAAGAACTCATCATAGGAAAAGGTTATCGATACGACCTGACCCCAAACTCGGGATTTTCCGGTATCCCGATAGGCAAACATCTATTTTTCTTTGTAAATGTTTAAAAAAAAACCTTCTTTAAATTATTAAAAAAATATTCTTCTTTGTTTTGAAGTCAAGTAATATTCCGGAATTGTGTTTACTCAGCAAAATCAGATATTTCTGGAGGGAGTCGCTGAATGAATCTATTTTTTCCCATCATTTCAATTCCATTACTCTTGTTTAAACAAAGTTCCCTTCCAGCCTCTTGAATAATAACGAGATTCAATCTTCGAGACGTGATCGTGTCTTAGTATATTTTATGGAGTCTCTCTGCAAACAGTCGGCGGCTCAGCTAGTTTACACAGAAGAAGGGATGAGAGGAGAACCATTCGATCGAATGATTAGAATGAAACGAACACAAACCTTGTACCGATTCCAACGCATCAAGATTGCCACAATGTCGCGATAAATTTGCTCTATTCGTATACTTTGTTCAACATTGGTTTCCATCCTAATTTTAAGGATAACAAATTAGTAAAAAATCACTTTTTCTTAGTGTAGTTGATTCACAACTCTTGTTTATTAGCATGATTAATTTTTGCATCTATATGTATTCAGTCATCAATTCCGAAACTATTTGATACTGCTCTGCTTACCAAACTCTCGCCTGAAATTAATAAAGTAATTTCTCACCTACAACACGGTTTCATGGCAAAAAGATCGATTCTTACAAACTTAATGATTTATGAGGAACACTTAATCAAAACTATGCACAAGCGTCTCCAAACAGACGTAGTGTACACAGATTTTAGTAAAGCATTCGAAAAAGTCCCACATAAAATTCTCATACATAAATTAAGTACTTTTGGAATAACCGGAAATATTTTGAGGTGGTTTGAATGTTATCTACAGAAAAGAAAAATATCGGTTAAACTCAATTCACACTTTTCATACCAGTTTGAAATCTTCAGCGGGGTTCTACAGGGGTCTCATTTGGGACCAGTATTGTTTTCCTTGTTTATCAACGACATAACTACTATTTTTGATTGAGTTATGATACTTTATTTATTTTTTATTTTTTTTAAATTTAATGTGTATCAAATTTAATAATGTTATTATTAAGTTCTGCAAGTATTCTTAGTTGTTAAACTGTGACAAATGGCCTTAAACGCCGAAACAGCTGTCATAATAAGAACAACTAAATTACTTGCAGAACTTAATAATAACATTATTAAATTTGATTTTCATTAAATTAAAAAAAAAAAAATGGAGTTCTACGAATTAAACACAAAAACAATTAATTAATTAATAATGAGTTATGATACTCCTATTCGCTGATGATCTTAAAATTTACAAAACTATAACTAATCTCAATGACTGTTACGTATTGCAATTAAATCTTGAGAGGCTACAAGAGTGATGCATTCGTAATTAACTGTTTCTCAATATTGAAAAATGTCTAACTATAACTTTTGTTCGAATTAAAAATCCCATCACATCAATATAGCATTAACAACATTCATCTAAAAAGGGTTGAGCAAATAAAAGACCTTGGTATAATTTTTGACAGCAAACTAACTTTTGTTCCCCACATTAATGAAATAACTAATAAGGCCATGAAATGTTTGGGATTTATTTTGAGAACGGTGAAAGATTTCAAATTTATTAACTCCTTTAAATTACTATTCACTGGATTGGTGAGAAGCAATTTAGATCATAATTCGACAATCTGGGCTCCATTTTATAAGATTTACCAACAACAAAATTGAGAGAGTGCAGCATAAATTTCTTCGATTTATTAATTACAAGGTAGGTATTGAAATCGAAAATCTTAATTGTACATTTTTAATGAACCTACTTAACCTAACCGATTTATCATCTAGACGCACAGTGAGCGATTTAATATGTCTCTTCAAAATAGCAAATGGCAGATTGCACGCCCTGGATTTAACGAGCCTTATTACCCTGCGTATACCTAGCTGTAATACGAGACAGGCGGCTCTGTATAACAATCCAGCGTCTTCAAATAATTATTTCGAGAACTCTCCTATTCAAAGATCGCACAGGTTTGGTAACGAGTTTGGTTCAATTGATGTTTACCGTCACAACACTGTGTCCAAGCCAAAAATCAGTTTATTTGAATATTTTTATAAATTTTTTTTTTTTCATGTGCATCATTTTTTATTGATATTTTTATTTTGTTATATTTCTATAAAATACCCAATCATGCATAATAAAGGTTTGCTATTTTATAAACACCTGTTTAACTGTTCATGTTTTACAACGTCATAGTAATTATAAATCTACTGCCTTTATTACCCACATATTGCGCTGAAACAAGCTACTTACATAGTATCTACCTTATCACTTCTTTTTTACTTATGTTATTATATTATGCCCTAAACTACTTCTTATACTCTTTTGTACAACCTGTTGTTATAATGTAACCACGGTTTGAACTATTATTCATTGCGATAATTACGCTGTAACTACATACTGTTATATTGTACCTACTTACTTGTTTTACAGTTTATTTATTATTTTATGTGTACATTATTGTACTCCCTTGTAAAACTATGTGATAAATGTATCAACATGAAAAAGCCTTCTAGGTGTGAATAAATAAATAAAGCTTCGTGTATCCCAAGCCTGTTCATCAATGGCTGCTAATAAAGTTTTATACAATTAATAAGAACTTTGTTTACACGGCTGGTTTTAATATGTAAATATCAACACATTTCAGAATCAAAGCTTCCCCAATTGGAATAAATATTATACTAAAAATTTATGACTAGTGCAGACAAATGATAAACAAATAGACAAATTACAAACATAAATAAAAAATAACAATAATGAATATATTCAAAACAGTGATGTACACAAATTTCTTCTTATTAATTATAATTATAATGACGTCAGAAAATAATTACACATCTGTACGAAATGTGTAAAACCTGCGCAAGAAAAACGGTGTAAATATTTATTCACCGGCACACACGGACGCACGGCTATTGTGATTTGCGAATCCTCTTGAGAAAGGCGTTTTATATTTTCCCAATGGAGATGCTATCGCTCCGAGCATACTTGATTTAAGTTACCAGCCAGTATAGTCAGGCGCTGAGGTAGCGGGTGGCGATGTGAGCGGCTGCTGGGTGTAGAAGACTGTTCTTGTCTGGTAGCGGCAGATCGAGGTATCCAAGGGAGGTCAGGTTGTCCATTCTGCAGTTGAAGTGAAAAAAAGCACGAACCGCTGTTCGCAAGCTTTTTATAAGGTGCGGGGCGCTGACGAACATTATTTGTACCTCTTGTGAAATCTCGTCTCCGTGGTGCGTTTGTGGTGTAATCTTATTTATTTTATTTATTTATTTATTTACGCCCTTAGGGCTTTTACATAAAACAAGTTAAAAAATCTTGATTTGCTATCGCATTTGTGGTGCAATATAGGCTCTTGGCTGAGTGTTGTGAAATACCAGGTCTCGGCTCGGTTATTGCACGTTTTGTACAATAATTTATATGTGGTTATAAGAAATATGTTTTATTTAAATTAATCCACTCTATAGAGACGTTCGACACAATATCCTTCATTAATAATTTGAAATATCAGAAAGCCTTCAACGGGGTAGTCAGGGTAGGTTACCTTCTATTTATTTGGATATGATTGCATTTGATTTACGTATTGATGCTTATTCTCTAGAGATGCTCGTTAACACTGTGTGTATGTACCCATATGTACATAACAAGCTAACAGTTAAACCCAAACACACGTAATTTACCTCAGTACAGTTTATTACTTTTATTACGTTAGCGATGCTAAGAATATTATAAAATTTACAGGAATCGAACAGCCTATCGAACGTCTTCAACTCTCCGCACTCTCTATGGAACGTGGAATGTTTTCAGAAGGTTTAATATGATATTGTCATGCGACAATTGGCCATTCAAAGGCGCACAATGTGAGTATTGGTGTGGCGTGTAAATAGCCACACCGGCTGATGGGGCTTAATACCCTGATATTAATTTCTAATCTAAAATAAAGAACAACATAAATATTCTCTTTCCAGAAGTAACCATAAGAAATAGCCCACATACAAAGAAATATCACCACTAACCTGTGATCGGCGATCTCCGTTGCGTGCAGCCGGTCTACCTCTGATGATCTCAATTGTCTCTTCTTTTCTTTTTTTCAAATTAGAAGGTCGCAGCACAGATTATTTCGAAATACACTTAAATTGGCTCTTTATTGCCACAAGTCAATAATTATGGCGAGAGAGAAAATACTTGTTTCGATCATAAAAATGAGTACAATACTGAAGATTTATTCTGACCGTCAAAATCGGTAAAAGGGCACGTCCCTGACCTCTGTTATGCAGTTCGGAAACACCAAACAAATTAGGGTGGATTTCCGAGTATAGAGACCGCATACGGTCACTTCCGAGAGAGAACGTGTATAAGAATATTGTTTATAAAAAAGATACAGATATGATTCTAAAATTATTAAATATGAATCAAATCTAAGTACATAAGTAATAAGGTGCTCAACCAAATATTTCATAAATTTGTTCTACTTTCTGTTTCAAACACACAACATGACAGAAATGTCGCAATTCTTGCTTTGGGTAATACATGCAATGTATGTATGGGCTAGTTGTTTTGTGGTTGTATACAATTAAATGAAATGTGAAGGTTTTTGAGGAATTGTGACGCGAGTTGATTTTTAAACCACTAATGTAATGTTCTGACTTCAAACTGACCATTTTTCCAATAACACAAAATTAAGGTTTTTTAATTATTAATAAAATTTTCGATACATTCATTTATATAAACATAGGTACAAAGGATGTAAACGTTTTTTTTGTATATACATATTTTTTTATATTTAATTTTATTGTATTATATTGTAAATTTACGTGTATTGTATATATAGCTAAAAATCCCACATAGGCAAGGCCAGTGCGTGGGTATACTTGGTATTAGTGGCGGTAAAAAAAACGAATTTCTTTTATCATGGAATCATTTGTTTTATTTTTTATATTTGTTTATATATATTTACTCATGTACATACACATTTAAATCTTTATTCCGTATATCTAAATCTTTAAAAGTTTACTAATTAAGCGTTTTTTTAATTAAAAATAATAAGTATAAAATACTAATAAGATTGTAAAACAAAATCAGATAAAACGAATTTTTTTTTCTTCTTTTTTATTTTAATGTAATCTTATTGTGTCTGATTAAAATATGATTATTCTTAACTGTCAAATCACTTCCTTTTTGTTTCCTTAACCTTCAGTTAATTTAATTTATTCTTCGTGATAAAATAACAACAGATAATAAACACTAGATATAGACTAGACTTAACTATGATTCACTAACCAAAAAAAAAGACGGATGATTTCCCGGGAAGGTTGGTTCGGCCAGACAAGAACACTTCTGCTACAGAGAGTACAAGGTGACTGTGGTGAGGTATCAAAATGTTTAAAATGTAAAGTACACTCGTATAAGGGTGGTGTAAACTTTCCAATTCAAACGTAAAAACACTAGCGCCTGAGTGACGTAATCGATGTCCTGCGGTACCGCGCGCCTGTAGACGGTGGATATACTTGTACCCTAATGATATTTACTCTGCCACACATCCGAGTATCGAGTAGCGAGTAGTGGGCCCGGCAATTCAATCTACGAGTACGAGTACGAGTATGTAGCGACAAGATCATCTTTCACGCGGACATCGACATCGACATCAATAAACTTTCTCGGGTAGAAAGTTTACGTTACTACTCGTATACGAGTATATGTACGCCATTCATCATAAAAGTAACACTTAAAAAAATTTCACCTTCTTAACGAAATCACACTATTTCCAGTACCAAATGTTAACGATATATTTAAGTTTCTATTATAAAAACATGTAAAGAGAAAAATCTTAAAGAAAATCAGGAATATTGCAAACTTATGAGAAATGGGAATCAATTCATAAAACCTAACTTCAAAACAACTCAAATGCAAAACCATTAGATTTATCTCGCCATAAAAAACTACAATAACCTGCTTATTGAAATACGCTGTATTATTGACCAATCAGAACAAATAAATGAAATTAAACTCTTCTTTAAAAAAAATTAACATGCGTAAATATTTCGTACAAAACATTTAAAAAAAAAAAGTACTGAAATGTTACTTCAGGATTTCTCTAACTATATAAATAATGAATTGAATAATAAAAGACATGTTTTGGTACTGTTCATAGACAATTCAAAGGCATTTGATACTATGGACCCGATGAAATTTTAAAATATTTTGGAGGCAATAGGGGTAAGAGGAAACTTTCTCAAACTATTCAAAAACTTCCTAACCAACCGCCAAATCCAGGTAAAAATATCAGACAAATTTAGTAAAAGAAGAAATGTCAAAACAGGAGTTCCAAAAGGGTCAATTTTAGGTCCAACGCTCTATATTATCTTTGTATCACTTATGAACAAAATGTTCTCGTTTGTTAAACATTATGTATACGCTGATGATACAGCACTTATAATATTCCATGAAAATTTGGATACTGCAATAAAATTGTTACAGCTAGACTTTATTTCTTTATTAAAATGGTCACGTGACTCTGGTCTAATAACCAATGCTAAAAAAACGAAATTGATGCATATAAGATCCCCGAATGCAAGGTACAGCGAGGCACCTGTAATCATATCCCATTCATTTAATTGCATTCACAATAATACCAAACAGCTCTGCGCGTATACAAGTATCGAATTAGTCAAAGAAGTATGTGTATCTAGATGTTACGGTGGATTATAACATGAAATGGGACGTACAAATTTCCAACCTCTGTAAGCGACTTCGAGCCATTGTAGGAAGACACCATAAGGTAAAATTATATGTGCCTATAAAAACTATGAAATAATATACATTTAAAAAAAAAATTATTTGTCTCTAGCAGAATCGACTATAAGGTATGGCATAACTTCTTGGAGACACTCCTGAAAGACCAACATAAAACATTTACAGCTGATTCAAAATGCCATGGTAAAATTGCTAGTAAGTAAAACAGTTTTTAAGCAAAGGCGAGACATTGATATCATGTACAAATCGATTAATGTATTACCTGTTCGTGGTCTTTTGTGGCATAAAATTCTACTGCAACATATATCTGAAAGTCCGTATAAGGCAGTGGTGGATCATATATACAATACACGTTTCACACAAAATATAGGAATGATAGTGCCAATATTTCAAAATAAATATGGTCAACGAACCCCTGAATACATTGTACCATTTATATTTAACAAATTGCCGTACGAATTTAAAAACAATTGCCCTATGATGAAATTCTCACTGATGTTAAAGTGTTGGCTTTTGGAAAGTAACCTTGTGTATTGATGGTAACAAATATGACGATCTCCTTGGTTGTATAGCTCCTCGATATCTGGTGTATTTACTGTTACGGTGTTACTATTATATTTAAGTCTATCCTCATTGTAACCAACCTGTACTGCTGTTTTATGTATATATATATGTTTATTTATTTTATTTCTCAATTTATTTAATACTTGCAGATGCTTTGATATTTCTGATATTTACGTAATATTTATATTTTTGTAATAATTCGATTATATGTATGAACGAAGGCATCAATTAATGTTAGTTTTAACTCTCGTTCGTAGGATGGAGAGACTGTCATAGTCCTTTTGGTTTTTAAAACTTTTCCATTTTATTCTAAATTTTTCATTTTCTCTCAGTTGATGAATAAGAGGGGTACTAAACAATACTGGATACTTGTTGTTACAATTTTTTTGTGAGGCGTGTAGTCTTCGATTGCCGCCCATATCTTAATATAAAGATATAGTAATGCATCGTTACGGCCGGTTGTTCATTTCGGACTAGTCGGTTTGTGAGATCTGTTATTCGCATTTAATATAGTCCGTTTTACTGAAATTAATTTTTATGTGGTCATTTATAATGGTCAGGATTATCTGGTAAATATTTTTGGTTTAGGAGAATTATGTCTATTTCCAAGGGAGGATGGCAGGAATCGACTTTCGATAATGTACAAGCGGAAGTTTGTAATTTTACTTCGCTATTGGATATTACTAAATCGAGAAGTCTGTTACTAATATTATATACTTGGTTGAATTGATTGAGACATGTAAAATTGAGGTAGTATATGAAAGCGTTTGCTTTATGTCCTTGGGAAGAGATAGGTGTGGCGTGATTTTTGCTAGGATGAGTAGACCATTGCATGGTAAATTTACCCACCATTGCATGGTGGGTAAATTTAAATCACCGACTATTAAGTATATATCCTGTGGCAGTCCGGAACGTATGAATTGACATTTATGCATAAATTCAGTATACGAATCAATAGGTGTGTCAGATGCCAGATAAGTAACGAACAGCATAATAGTTTACCTAGATGTTGCGTGCTGTTTCATGCTAACCCAGATATCTTCCGTAGATTTTGAGTTATATTCTGTGTTTGCAGAAGATATGATACTTTTTTAATAGCGATGAGCACTCCTCCTCCCTTCTTTTTAACAGATGACGATTTTTCTCTGTCCCGCCTAAAAATATTGTAACGATCGTCAACTATTTCTTTATCCAAAATGGTACAGTCAAGCCATGTTTCAGTGAGACAAATATCATGGTAGTTGCAGCTTAGGATTTCGCAATACAAATTGTTCAATTTACTTTTCAAGCCCCTCACATTTTATAGTATAAAGTGAAAGCCATGTTTGATGATACAGAAAACTAATGAAAAACAAAAGAAATGAGACGGAAAAAAAAAAACAAAACAAAAAAAAAGTGTTAAAGAAACCTAAGACATGATCAATGAAAGATGTTAGAGAAATGAGAGAAAGTATGAAAGAATCAACGTGAGACATAAGGAAAAAATAAAAACGAAAAAGATACGACATGAGAAACAAAGTAGTAGATCAGGTGTAAAAGAGACGAAAAGCATGCGGGTTACAGATTATAGATAGATTCCATGTTATTAATAAGGACAGCTGGAGAGTTCTCATTTTTACGAACGTAAATGCGCCCATTCCTTATCCAAGTGAACTTGTATAGTTTTTTTTTTGCTGCTTTCGGAGGGCAATGCAGTTCCTTGTTCGCCGGCGATAGATGTTCGCAGACGTAGACCGGTGATTTATCGGTGGAGTATTGTAGAAGCGCAGCATTTAGTTTATTGTTCGAGTTGTTTTTGTTGTAGTTTTTGGTAGACATAAGGAATTCTGCTTCTAGTTCAACTATTGCGTTTCTTAGTCGATCAGAAATGTTATTCGGTTTTTGAACTCGGTTGCAGGATAATATCTCATTTGTCGATATCGGAAATGATACTTGTTGGTATTATATACTAATATACTCTATGGATAACTTCTATAGGTTTGTCTATGGGACATAACCTGTGGGAGTCACTTGTTAAACCTGTGTCAACCTGAATGGTCAATAAATCTACTTTACATTTAAAAGTGTTGTTTAAT
This sequence comes from Halesus radiatus, assembly GCA_022606495.2. Classification (NCBI taxonomy): domain Eukaryota; kingdom Metazoa; phylum Arthropoda; class Insecta; order Trichoptera; family Limnephilidae; genus Halesus; species Halesus radiatus. The sequence goes on along the minus strand of JAHDVE020007987.1, from coordinate 23,174 downwards.
GTAACACCACGATACAACAAAACTATTTTGCATATTTGCAGGAATGTCTCTGTGATTACTTCATTTATTTTTTCAGGCAGCATTTGGATTTCCACGTTATTATTTCGATGATTACTCCATGTCTCTTATTTTTAATTCCATGGTTCGAAATTCAGTTTGCAGGCTTTGGTATTCACCCTTCATAGTATTGATTATTTCAGTGTAATCGTTTACTTTTTTACTGATTGTATCGTATTGGTCCGATAAAAATTGAATTGCTCCTTCGATGTGATCCATTTTTTAAGACTTTCTTTTACATCGCTTAGTTCAGAATTTTTTTTATCGATGATGTCAATCATATCCTTCTTCATGTTTGATAAAAGTTTTTCTGAGATATCGTCAAATTTGTTATAACGCTGTTTAACCTCGACACTTCCAAGTAGTTTTGGACAGTTTTGTTTACTTCGTGTAGGTTTCTTTAGATATTCCGATGCACTGGAAGTGATACATCAGCGTGCAAAGGCAGCAAGTCATCACGTCGCTTTTGTTAGCATACAGCTTGCAGCCTTCACAAGTATTCATGTTGTATATTTTTTATGACAGTAGTAGTATATATCAGTTTTATAAATATAACTGATTTTTATATTATTAGAAATGTATTTCGCTGTTGAAAATGAATTATTAATGATAAATTATTAATGAGTCTATTTTTTCAACTGTTAATTCGTAGTGGAATTCCATTGTATTGGAATTGAAATAAAAACACTTTTGTACATTGTTCCACTTATTTATTTTCACCAGGACCGGTTTCATCCTACTACGGACATTTTCAGACTGATAGTTGAAATTCTTATTATTTTGTTAGTTTAAGGTACATATAGGTAATTATAATGTTTAATATTATAATTTTAATATTAAACATTAACATAACATAATGTTTAATATTATAATTTTAATATTAAACATTATAATTACCTATATGTACCTTAAATAATTTCAATATTAAACATTATAAGTACCTATGTGTACCTTAAATAATATTATAATATTATTATATAGAGACATTGTTGTGTACCTCCGTCTAAGTTTATATAAATATCGTAGAATAAGAATTTCAACTACCAGTCTGAAAATGTCCGTTGGTATTTTATAAACCGATGGTTTCACGGAGTTTTGAACTCACGTCCTCGGAACTAGATTATAGCGAGTATTGAGCGAAACGCCTTCACCACGATACTATACGCCACTTTGAATTCACTGAGAAAGAGTTAATACAAGAACTTCAGATAATTATTGCTCATAGACTGATTTCTGGTAACTTTGTTATTTATTTATTTTTTAAACAATTAACGTGATTTAATTATTTTTTGTCCAATATCAAATGCTTTAATGACAGTTTGGACAAGGAAGTACGACAGACCGTTTAATAGTAACTAGTAACCAGTCAGTGAGGTAGAACTGTCACTTCGCTTTAGTCTTTTAATACTGTCGGTCAATTTATGTTCAGTAAATAAGAGAGTTTAGTAAAATATTTTGCGGTAAACACCTATGAATCGTTTACTTTATAAATTTCGCGGGTTGTAAACTGGATTTTTTAAATTGTTTGTATGGAGCGATTATTTAGCGTGTACACGATATTGTTGTAGTTGTATATGTGTAGTTATATTGTTGTAGTTGTATGTTGAATGAGAAGGTGCTTACAGTTGGTATTGTTTTAAGGTATGACGTCATGTCATCTAGCGAAGTATCAGAATGCAGGGGGTAAAGGTGAAAGTATTTCACTTCATCTTGATTCCTTTCACTGCCTCGTACGGCAATGGGGAGCCATTTTCGGTTAATCAAGGTCCAAAGTTGACTCCCCGAAGTTTGATCTAGAGGTGGTGCACATACTATAGTTTCATCAGACGAGGGCGGTGGGTCCCTCCTGGGTAGGCAGTCATATTATATATATTATTATTTGAAAGTTAATTATTGGTTTGCCATAATATCTATATGTTGATTACTTAAAATATTTAAAACCCCTTCAACTGGATGCAAAGTAATTGAATTAGAGGAATAATACTCAATATCCTTTAGTACCGATGAGTGGGAACAAGAGGTTTCTCATTAAAATAGAATTAAGCCGAAGACTGAGCGGAGTATATTGAGTTTCGCGATTTATCTAAACGTATTGCCGGCAATATGAGCGGTTTATTACGTAGAACTTTCATTCTCTGTTACAAATATACGACTTGCTACATTCAAAGTAAATCAGCAATTTGATTACATTTTCACTTATACTCTTATTGCTGAGATGCGATATGAGTGGGTAGTACCCATCTAATACGTTAAGGTACACTCACAAGAACTTATTGCAAAATGGTGTGACTTTCTCAATTTAAATTACTGATTGAAACATTCTACTGGGAGTCTCATTAAATACTCATTATGAGAAAATCATATATTTTGAAAAGAAAAGTTGACTTATTGAAAATGTACGGAACCTCTTCCATGAGAAAAGTTGTTCCAAACACCATTCAATGCGCTCCAAAAGGTTAATTATTTATTTACAACGAAATTAGGCTTTACACTGTTCCTTTCTCATCAGTACAGTGCGCACATGCTATTTAGTAATGCAGAAATTTTAATATAAATTCAAATAAAAAAAATAACAAAAAGAAGATATTCATATATAATTTCTTCAAAAGATTGGTATTCACTTTGTGGCATCATTATCAATCTATTCAATTTATTTTCATATTACCATAATATTAATAATAAAAATAATTTCTACTATAAAGTTGTTATTAAATGTTTTATAATATTGTTTTATTAACATTTTTGAATAATTATTTACATGCTTTAATCTATATTTGTTTTTGTTTATTCTTACATCATTATGTTCTATGTGTATCATTTGTCTATACTTGACATTATTATTTTTTAGTCTTCTATATATTCCTGATGAAGAAAGCATCGCTTTCGAAACATGTTGATATCTGTGTATATTAATAAAGTGGTGAATACAAATCAATTTTTCAAATTCATTTATATTCATATATGTCTAATATGAAAACAATGGCGCAGAAAAGGTATAAATAATCGGAAGCAAAAACTATTTAATTGAGATTTTTCAATGACAATTTTAAATTCACAAAATAATTTTTAAAATAACTTCGTAGTCCGTAACTTGGGATAAAATAATTATCATAATAACATATTAATCATTTCGAAGCAGAGTTAGGCTATTTATTAAATTAGACTAGTACTGCTTGCCGGTAAACATTTAAATAAGATACGTTTATATTTTGTTATTGACGTGTTATATGTGTCGAAGTAAAAAAAAAAACAAACACTAAATGAAAAGAATAAAAAAACAAAACGAGTAATTAGAAAAAAAAGTAATATCTTCAAAAGCGGTGGAGCAATTATTGGTAAAATAGACCGTCAGTATGAATCCATTTTCTGATAATGCTGTTAAGTATTCATTTAATGGACATACTCGTACATATATTAGAAATCCAATAGTAAGATTGATTTTCCACAACGAATTCAATTATTGGTTCGAAATTGTATTTTAGATTATTACCATTTTCAGTGGTTATTATTTGCCGATGATATCGCGAGGTTTAATGCGTTCAAGGGGGGGCTACAGGAGTGGATCAGCCATGCCGATTATATCGCGAGGTTTAACGCGTTCCACGGGGGGCTACAGGAGTGGATCAGCCAGTTCAATGATATCGCGAGGTTTAACGTGTTCAAGGGGGGGCTACAGGAGTGGATCAGCCAGTTCAATGATATCGCGAGGTTTAACGTGTTCAAGGGGGGGCTACAGGAGTGGATCAACCATGCCAATGATATCGCGAGGTTTAGCAAAGCTATCATAGAGTTAGAGTTTTTTCAAATATTTTGATGCTCCCGACCAGAGGTGTGACCAAGATGGGATCAAATAAGAAGCTCGATGATCCGGGTGGAACTAAACATCAAACCACTGTTACTCTTCCTGTAAAAGTCGCAACTGAGGTTGTTTGGGCACGTGTTAAGAATACCAGAAGGTCGAATCCTGTTAAAAATTCCAAGTGCTATTCCAGAGGGGGAACTTCCAGTGGGCCCCCCCAGACACAGGTGGGAGAAGCAACTCCAGAGGTCATGCCAGAAGAGGCTGGACCTATTATGGACAGATTTCGTTAACGTGGCACAGGCCAGGGATGCCTGTAGGCGCCTTATCGGTCCCCAACCCAAATCGGACAAGGAGAAGAAGATGGATGTACGTATGATTATTACCATATAGACCTAATTCTATTTTATTTAATTTTTTTTATTTGGGAAACCAACAGTTTACATAAAAAAGAAGTATAATGAATAAGCGATATAAATTTGACCATTTACAGGTATCCACATGGATAGTATTTATAAGTGAATCTAATGATTATCGAAGAAATCAAAATAAAATTAAAAAATAATTATACAAAATAAATGAAAAATATAAAATTAAAAGTTACATGTAATTTGTTTAGGGGTCTGGAAAAGAAGGGGACAGGGGGTCGATCTAGTTGAAATGTATGTGTGTTATTTTATTTTAACAAAAAAAATAATGTGTATACCTAAAGAAGAAAGTTAATAGACTGGTGGTAGTATGAGGTGTAGGTATCTGAAGTTATAAAAGCTCAATAGATCACAGGTGGGACTTTATGGAGTGCGGTGCAGTTAAAGATGTCAAATTGTGAGTAGTGCGTGTTAAAAATGTCTGACGACCTATAAATGTCTGACGACCTATAAATGTCTGACGACCTAAAAATATCTGACGACCTATAAATGTCTGACGACCTATAAATGTCTGACGACCTATAAATGTCTGACGACCTATAAATGTCTGACGACCTATAAATGTCTGACGACCTATAAATGTCTGAAGACCTATAAATGTCTGACGACCTATAAATGTCTGACGACCTATAAATGTCTGACGACCTATAAATTTCTGACGACCTATAAATGAAGGAATTTTGCTTAGAAATAGTGTTGCATGGAGGAAGGCTAAGAATTTGGTCCGATCTGGTTAGTCTATTGGGAACTCGTAATTTGATCCGTTGTAGGAGTTCCGAGCAATCTGCGGTGGATCAAACAATTTTCTGCAGAAGTGCATCAGCCAAGATTCTTCGACCTACCAACGACAAATAAACGCAGCCGACTCTGGGTGATTTATATTATGTTGTATTGATGTCATTTTATAAGGCAGTTTATGTGCTAATAAATTTTGTTTTCTGTTTATGGTGCAGGTAAAGGTCACACAAGAAGTGGGTTCATGAAAAGTTGAAATGAGTTAGAAATTATCACTCACCTGGGACACACATGTGAGATTATCTGAAGCGCAGTAGGAGCTGGTGTGTGGAAAATATGCTGGCGGCTCTGGATGCTCGTAGATGTGTCCGCCCCCACCCCCGACTCCGCTCCCGCCCCGGCCACCGCTCAGCTGCGTCGTGGCGTATGGAGAAGGCGAGCGGCGGCTTCCTAAATCACCACAACTCATTACTCTCCAGTCTCCATCGCACATCAATCCATTTTATAGGCAAGGGTTATAAACCTGCCGGGGTGTCGTTCATGTAGAAGAATGGGAGAAGAATTCGAGACTTCGAGAAGTCATTACCAAAAGGGGTTGACTCTTGAAAACCTTATAATGCTGCTTCCTGAAGATATATATCTTAAAGCTACATCCATTAATGTGAAACGAATATAAGGGTTGTAAAGTAGTGATATTTCGACAATACTAAGAGTTAATTCGGGCGGAACAAATGCATAGTTGGAGAGGAATTTTTCAATTTCACCAACGTAGATATTCACAATAGAATGAAATTGAAGTGTTTATAGGTGATTTAGGGTGTAAGTTGAGATAATTATCGGCATAAGGAAATGGAAAGATAATTATAAAAAAATATACCAATCGGTTATAGAAATCAAACTAGAAGAATTCATTAACAATTTTAAGATATATAAGTATTTAGATTGAGAGTACTTCGACCATTTTATCGTGTTTTCAAAGTTGTCAATATCTGACTTTTAATTTTATTTAGATAAAGCTCGGTTATGTTTACAATACCGAAGAATGAAAGATGGAACTTTCGAATTAAGGACAATTAAGGGCAATAAGAGGTAATTAAGTTTAACACAGGAAAATAGGAATGTTTGCATAAGGAAAATACATAAAAATTAATCGTTTTAAAATTAACGTATGATTAATGGCGTTTCTTACAGTTTTTAAGGTAATTGCCCGTCATAAATAAGAGACTAATTCGTTTTGACCAAGATAAATTCAGGATTTCACCCTTTTTCCAGTGGTGAATTAGGTAAATCCTGAATAAGGTGACCCAAAAGTTAATTTGGAAAACATTAAAAGTAATGAAAAATCATTTAAGAATGGCATGAACGATTGAGTAAAAAATGATAGAGGGAGAAAAAAATATGAATACACTATTATAGGAAAGCCGGCAGGATAATCTGGTGGAGCAAATTCACCCAAGACTGGAAGGTACGGATGTTTGAGTAAGAAAATTACCTACGTGGATACATGGATATGGACGATGAGAAAATATGAAAAATATTGGATTTAGAACAGAAGAAATGGTGCAATACTTTAAAATCACATTAGAAAAGATATTTTCGTTAAAAAATTTAAATTTTGACAAATGCGATAGGATGAGAAGTGTAATATATTTACACCAGTATTGAGATAAATTAAGAATTGCACTTCAAAAATACGTTAATCGATTATTTAAATGTTAGACCCGAAAAAGCTAGCGTTCCGATTGAAAGTGCAATATAATAATATGTTGCACATAAAGTCATCATTAGGATCAAAGTAAATTTATGAAGTTGAAGTAAATTTAGAATGCCCATCTATAAATAAATTTCAAAGGGGATAAAATTACTTTATTGACGAGGTATCCAAGATAATCGACGTATACATCAGTGAATATAGTTTTCAGAAAAAACAAGAGTGGGATGTTTTCTACAAAAAACGAAGACTTCGGAAAAACGCTCTGGGGGGATAATTAAAGATGTTTGCTAGATACGGCCATGTCAATGAAGTTGGAGCAATGTGATAAACTGGACGGGGACGTGAAGATATAATTGTTTGTATTGGAGATTTACATTCAAATTGAGTGAAGCTTGGATATGGGTTTACGAGTTGATAAGGTGTATATTGAAATGCACAGATCATAGGCAAATATGACCTTTTGATGTTGGTCTGATTATATAAAGGTGGGCATACGAAATTTTATGACAGTCTCGGTGGATTATAGAGGAAGTCGGGTCGGAAAAGTGGTCGTTTATCATGCAAGACTGTTACTAGAAGCAATTGACATTCTTAGAACCCGAAAATTTCACGAGATTATGTTTAATAAATAAAAAGGCTCGGTTTAAAATTAACAATAATTTACTTAAACTTATAGTCACGGACAGGAAGTCGCGGTGGATTATAGAAGAGGATATCGGGCAGGTAAAGTAGTCATTTACCTCGCACAATTGTTACCAGAAGTCATTAACATCCTGAAACTTGAGGTCACGGGTCTTATGGGAATATTTTCCTTGTGAATTTTAGGTTAGCCATACAGACCTCCAGCTCTTTATTTTTCATTAACGCTCCGACAACAAACTTGGCAAAAAGACGTTCATATTAAAAAAATATACAAAATTTTCACCGCGTTACAGTGTCAAAAACTCGATAAAACTTGTAAATAAAATTGAAAATTTTGATCTTCCGCATAACTGTTAATTCATTTCTTTAGAGGTAAATTCCTTATTTAGCAACATCCCCATTAGAGTACCTTATCATAATTGAAAATATTTTTGAAAAATATAATATCAACTCGGTGATAAGAAAAGAGTTATTCCAACTCATAAAAATTTGTGTAGAAACAAATTATTTTCTTTTCAACTATACCTACTATCAACAAAATGATGGTCTTCCAATGGGATCACCGTTAAGTCCTCTTCTAGCAGAGATATGTATGGATTATATTTAAAACATAATCCTTAAATCTCCCTTAGCTAAATACATACTATACTACATCAGATATGTAGACGATATCCTCATATAACACACATGTAAAACTTATTTCCACTTTTATTTTATTTCACCGTGACCGGTTACAGCTTGTTAAAGCTATCTTCAGACTGGTAAAAGTTAATCTTAAACTACGGTTTATATACACAACATGTGGAGGAGGAGGGATGGGGAGATAATACAAGGGATTTATTCTATTACATGGGTTTTCTCTATATTTGTCATTAAGTCGTCTTTGACTGCCAACTTTCTAATTATGTTGGTTATTCCCAGTAAGCTCATTACTTCTGGTTTGTAGTTTACTTTAATATTGTTTGGGGAATACCTTACAAGTAATGTGAATTATTAACATCAATTATTAATTATACTCGTTATTATAATTGTTATGCTATGGGATTTTTTGATTGTCATCTTTTCAGGAATAGTCTTATAATTAGGTTTTATATAAAAAAGAATAGATATTTTACTTGGAACATATGATAACAATTACAATCCTCATATGTTGGATAGGCACCAACCGACAGTTAGATATCTTCACTAATTCGGCCAACACCGTTAATAATATAATCTGATTAACAGTTGAACATGAGATAGAGGGTAAAATCATTTTTTTAGATCTTACAATTGGTAGAAGTAATAATAGACGTACCTTCGAAATATTTAGAAAACCAACTTTTACAGATACAACAATAAACGCAAACTCAACTCATCCTTGATCTCATAAATTATCAGCTTACCATTCAATGGTTCATAGACTCGTTAATATTCCTCTAGATAAAATAGCGTACGAAAAAGAAAAGGAAACAATAAAAACAATCGCGGTTAATAACGGCTACGAGGCATATAACATTGAAAAAATTATAAAAAGCAAGAAAAATAAAATCAATTTAATATATCCGGTACACAATAATAAACTAGAAAATTTTGAATATCTGGAATTTCTCGGTCCAATATTTGTAAAAATTTCAAAATAAATTGAAAAATGTGGTTTAAATATACCCTTTAGAACCAATAATAACATAGGAACAACCCTAAAAAACTAAAAAAGTAAAAATCCCAAACTTAATATTAGTGGCATATACGTATTAAAATGTGAACACGCCGACTGCAACGCTAACTTTATAGGGCAGACGGGAAGGGCTTTCTCAACTAGATTTAATGAACATATAAGATGTTATCAAAATAAACGCACTTCTGCAAAATTCGCAGAACATTTTTTAGTAAATAATCACGTCCCACTTGACAATAACAAACCTACACCCTTACGTATAGAAAGAAAGGGCCTAATACTAAATTTACTTGAACAATTAGAAATTAACAAACGAACAAATGATCCTAATATAACATTAATTAATAAAGTAAGGATAATTATATACTCACCGCTTCTCAGTAGGTTCACATTATCAAAACAATACAACACATTTAAATTAATCAATTAAGATAACATTGTCAGTTAAATACGAGTAAACACATTGTAAATGTGAAAACCTCACAGATTTCAGAATTTTAATTATTTTCTAACTAAATCGGTTTTACCGATAATAAATCATTACCCGTGCAAATTAATTTAAAAAGAGTGGGAGTGGGAGTCCCCGGTTTCTTCTTCCATTCATATTCGCGTCATATATTCTCCTTACACTCCTTTCTTCATTCATTCGCTCTACATGCCCAAAACATCTAAGCGTCCCTTTCTTAATCTTGCTCACTACGCTTACATCAGCCTTGCATTCTTTACGAATCTCAACATTTTCACACGATCATACATGGTTTTACCACACATTCGTCTCAGAGATCTCATTTCTACAGCATTCAGTCTACTTTCATCCTTCCTCTGCCAGTTCCATGCCTCACTGCCATACACCAGAGTTGGTATCAGCACTCCATCGTGAACTGCTAGCTTCGCTTCTTTGGACAACTTTTTGTTTGCGCCAACCGCGTTTAGTCCCCCGTTAATGGAGTTTCCAGCACTAACCCTTCTTATCCCTATCAGTCTTTCCATCTCTCGAAAACATACATCCCAAATACACAAACTCATCTACCTGCTCCAAGTTACTCACAACTATATTGTATACCAAACACCATGACTTTAGACTTACTTATATTCATCATTAGCTCATTCTTCATACATACTTCGTTCATCCTAGATACGAGGGACTGTAGATCTTTCATACTGTTAGCAATCAGCACCGCATCATCAGCATACAGCAGACAACATACTTTCAGACTACTCATTTTTGCGCCCAATCCCACCTCTTTCAATTCTTGCATACAATTATCCATGTATAGATTGAATAACCACGGTGACATTACGCAGCCTTAACACCTTTTGTGATGTCAAACCACCCCGTAAAATTACCGTTTGCCCTAACACATGCAACGCTTCCCTCGAACAGAGATGCGATTGCCTGTATTAGATTTGTATTCACTCCATACTTGGACAACACCTTCCATAACTTTTTTCTGTCAACTCGGTCGTATGCTTTTTGTATATCTACAAAAGCACAGAACAGTTTCTGGTTTTTTTCCAGCTTCTCTGTTAGCATACGCAACGAGAAAATCTGATACATGCACCCCCTATCACTCATAAATGCACCTTGCACATCCCATATTTTATCCTTTGTTTTCATATGCACCCTTTCAATCAACATCCTACCATACACCTTTCAAACTGAATTTAGCATGGTAATAGCCCTGTGATTTCCACATTCCATGCGTGACCCTTCACCTTTGTATAGAGGCATGATCACAGCCCTTCTCCAATCTAATGGGGTGTAACCCTCCTCTAAACACTGGTAAAAAAGTTTGCATAACCATGTGAGAATTATACGGCTATTCTATTATATCTCCTTTAAAGTATTCAGCAGCAATATTATCGAAACCAACAGCCTTAGCATTCTTCATACATTTAATTGATCTTTTAATTTCATCCATGCTGATTTTGGGAACATTCACCCTATCGTCATTCATACCTGACTCGCAACTAGAATCACTATCACTCGGGTTGCTTTCGAAGACCTCTTCACAGTATTTCATCCATCCCTGTTTTATATCTTTCCCATTCGTCAGCACTTTTCCATCTTTAGATTTTATCTCTTTCACACATCCGCTTTCTGGACCATTCCGGGACTTTTTGACCTCCTTCCAAAACAGTTTAATGATTTCTTGGAAGTGGTTTGTCATTTTGATCCCCTCATCGTCTTCCAGGCGTTTCTTTCGTTCTTTCACTCCAGCACGTACTCTTTTCTTGCATCCCTTATAAACTTCTTTCGCTCTATCCCTCTCTTCGCTAGAAACACTGCCATCAGACATAACCACGCTTTCTTCTTCTCTGAGACCAGTACTTTAATCTCATCATCCCTCCATGCATCACATTTCTTCCTATCTTGCGTACTTATCCCACATACCTCTCTAGCAGATTCACAAAGGCTCACTATTATGTGATCCCATGTTTCGTCTATGCTTAGACCGTCCATATTTAACTGATAACTTAAATAGCACGTCATATCATATCATAACTTAACTAATCTATCTTAAAATATCATACCTTAACATACATCTCATAACTTATCTACCTTAACATATCCTATCATAAAACACACATAAACCTACCTATGTATATAAATAATTAACTAGTGCTAAAACATAACAAAAATAAGAAAAACAATAGTATTAAACTTAATTCTAAGATCATAAACTGTCCAAGATGAAAGTCTAACTAAAACTTATAAAATTGCATTTATAATAATACCAAACAACCCTGCGGGTGTACAAGTATCGAATTAGTCAACCAGTATGTGTATCTAGGTGTTACGGTGGATTGGAAAATGAAATGGGACGTACGAATTTCCAACCTCTGTAAGCGTCTTCGAGCCAAGAAAGTAGGAAGACTCCATAAAGTAAAATTTTATGTGCCTATAAAAACTATGAAACTCATTTATTTGTCTCTAGCAGAATCGACTATAAGGTATAGTATAACTTCTTGGGGACACTCCTGTAAGACCAACATAAAACATTTACAGCTGATTCAAAACGCCATGGTAAAATTGCTAGTAAGTAAAATAGTTTTTAAGCAAAGACGAGACATTGATATCGTGTACAAATCAATTAATGCATTACCTGTTCGTGGTCTTTTGTGGCAAAAAAATCTAATACAACATATATCTGAAAGTCCGTATAAGGCAGTGGTGGATCATGTACACAATACACGTTTCTCACAAAATATAGGAATGATAGTGCCTATATTTCAAAATAAATATGGTCAACGAACCCTTGAATACATTGTACCATTTATGTTAAACAAATTGCCGTACGAATTTAAAAACAATTGCTCTTTGATGAAATTCTCACTGATGTTAAAATATTGGCTTTTGGAGAGTAACCTTGTGTATTGATGGTAACAAATATGACGGTCTCCTTGGTTGTATGGCACCTCGATATCTGCTGTATTTACTGTTACGGTGTTACTATTATATTAAGTATATCCTCATTGTAACTAACCTTTACTGTTGTTTTATTTATATGATTTTATTTTATATTTATACTTTGATATTTCTGATATTTATGTAATATTTATATTTTCGTAATAATAATTTTTTTAATAATGTTGATATTATTTTAAATTGATATTTTTTACAATGTTGGTATTTTTATAATATTCATTTTTTTATAATATTGATATTTTTATAATATTGTTATTTTCATAATGTTGATGTTTAAAATGTTGATGTTTTAAAAATATTTATATCTTTATAATGTTGATATTTTTATAAAATTGATTTTATTATAATATTGGAACTTTTATAATTTTGATATTTTTTATGATATTAATATTTTTATAATATTATTTAAATCGGTGTTATAAAATTGGACTCTAGTATCTCAATAACAAAACTGTTATGCGTTTTTCTTAATTTTTTCTTTTTAATTTTTTTTCCAATTTATTTACTACATTGATCAAAACATGCATGCGCATATTGTGATAAATTTAGTGCATATCCTAATTTTGCCCTACATTTGTATGATGATTGTTATTTATTATTGTATTTTATAATATTGTTGAAATAAACGCCTGCTGAGAAGCTACTTGCAGTGGCTTAGCGGGTATAAATTCGCACTGTATATAACGTTACGTAACGAATAGAAGATCTTGAGATAATTCTAGCCACTGGTTTACGCCACAACCAATAATAGTATATCTCGCCGGAGATCACCATAATCAAACAATCCGGTGAGTTTCCGCCAGCCTCCTTTGTTAATCAACCAATGAGTCAAGCGGAACAGATAATTTCCGACCGCGTGGGACGGCTTGGTCCCGCCATTACTCACTAGTAAATCAGACAGAGCGATCAACTACGTGCTTCTTTTAAGCACGCAGCCGTTCATTATTGCATCATCCGATTCCAGACATGGAAACATCAACTGCACACGGGCTTGATCCTATAGCAGATAGTTACCATACTACCCCTTGTAAACACCTGGCATGGTGTCTCCTTAATTGTTAAAATCAGTGTGGGAATGTTTAATACCTGCGTATTTTGGACGCTGGCCACATAGACTCCGGCTTGCCGATGGCGTCGCCTGACTACCAGCTATTCATGTACGCCGCTATTAACTTCCTTCTTATTATGTGCTGTATATGTGTGTCTTCCCCCATCAATTTGTCCTGTTAGAGCTCCTTCAAAGAGAGAGAATTGTCTAGAACTGTCTAATAATAATAATAATAATAATAATTGGATGATTTTTATAGCGCCGTTTTTGTAAAAAATCACCTTTGTGGTGAAACCCTCATATAACTTATATGTCTATGTTTTGTTATAAATAAATTCTGAGTTGAAAGCACGCTGTCTCGTCAATTAAGTAGAGTGGAAACCCACTCAATCTTAAGGCTGCAGCCGACCCATTTGACTTTAAGAAACAGAATCATTATGTTGTACCAAGCTGAGCTAAGCCATGTTGGAGCAGGGACTAGTCCTGAATCTGATCTCGGGGTGAGTTTCACTGTTTTCTTTACACCAACCCTTTTTTCCCCATTTCCCCTGTTACACTGGCTTCCATCGTAAGGCTTTCCGTCCTTTCCGACCTTCTCCTCATCTTCCCCTTCTTCCCCTCTTTTCCCCCTCCTAACAATAATTAATATTATACAATAAAAAATATATATATTATTGGAATATTTATGATTACGTATAATAATAATAATAATAAAGCCTTTATATAGCGCAGTTTTGTGTTATTTCACTTCAAGTGTGCTTTACTATAAATAAACTTAAAAAATGATTAAATATCTTCATTCAGTGGTATTCCTACATTGCTACTTTTACATTCTATTAACCATATTTACCATTTTCAGACAATCGTATCCATAAATTAAAGAAATTCACCCGTAAATTGCTTAGCTAGGCGGGCCGGTTAGTACTTACCTAAAGTCATTAAATAAAAAATAAATAAAAAAAATATAATTAAAAATTGACGCATCGGTGCGAAAATGCGTCCACAGCCCGCAACACTGTAAACAACCAAAGTGTAAAATAAAAATAAAAAACTTTAATATTTATTAAAGATTCTTACGCTTTTCAAGGTAATTTTATAGATATTTTCGAGTCCTAAAATTCATTTTATGAATACTTTCCAGTCCTAAAAATTAATACCAATAATTCAATAAATACCAACTCTTCTTGTGCCACCAATCATCTAATAAATGTAACATCAATAGAAAAGGAGAAACAAATAACCATGTAAAACTATCATCTCTATAATTAAATTTTTCTAAAACTGTGTTCATCTGAAGCGACCTGCCAGGTAAGTATGTTTTTCTGTATCTGTCTGTACATAATTAGTTAAGAAATATTTGTACAGCGCCCTTGAGGTGATTTCTCACAAAAACGGCGCTATACAAGTCATCCAACTATTATTATTATTATATACATTCTATTTTATTTATACATATTACATACATTCTTACTTATTCTTAATATTACTCCTACAATACTTCTTATCGTCTGCTTGGAGTTCAGCTAACCCAGAGGAAGAGCAAATTCCCGGTGCCTCACGCGCCCTTCAGCCACCTCCGGTAGGTCTGACACAAGAGATGCTTAGTTAATCGTCTGTTTGGAGTTCAGCTAACCCGGAGGGAGAGCAAATTCCCGGTGCCTAACGCGCCCTTTAAAATACCTCTGGTAGGACTGACGCAAGAGACGCTTAGTTAATCGTCTGCTTGGAGATCAGTGACCCAGAGGGAGAGTACTCTTTATAACCCTTTGGCAGGACTGATACAAGAGACGCTTAGTCAATCGTCTGCTTGTTGTTCAGTGACCCATAGGAAAAGTACTCATTCGAACCCTGGTCGTAGTACTGACACAGGTATATCCTGGTTATCAGTAAACCGGAGGGTCGAGGGAACCGATAACGTTCCCGTCGGGAGGACCGAGGCACGTGTAACCTTAATATTTTAATAGATATTAAGATCATTACATGTCCCATTATTGTTGAAATTGATATATTGTCGTATTGCTAATTATCTTGTAATTTGATTAGACCCGAAATAAAGATTTAATGTGTTCTCCGTACAAAGTGTGTATTATTCAATTAACCCGTTACAAAGAGAAATAAAAATTTATAGACAGGAGAATTTTTTAAATAATTTTGTTTTTAAAGACAGTCAATTTCTGGATATTAGTAAGAGCTGGGGGAAGTTTATTCCAAATGGCTATTTACACGAAAAGAACGATCATAGTAGACGGCTCCATTTGATCTCAGAGTAAGCTGTCTATCACTTGTCCTGTCGGATACATAGTTCAGATATATAGGCTGGCGCCATTCCCTGCAATGCTTTGACGGTCACTAAGCAGATCTTGAGCTCTATTCTTTCAGGGCATCAAAGCCAATGAAGGTGATCCCTTAGAAGTGGGGTTATATGACAATATTTAGATTCACCAAATATCATTCTCGCCGCAGCATTGAAAACGGACTGCATTCAATTGAATTGTTTTTGAGGGAGGAGGGAGGTATAACAATAGTCGATACGTGAGACAATGAAGGAATTTATGAGTGATTTTGCTCCATCAGAGGGAAGACATCTCCTGATTGATTTTATCTGCCTAAGATGGAAAAGGCCAGAACTTACAGC
The DNA here is from genome assembly GCA_022606495.2 of Halesus radiatus. Taxonomy (NCBI): domain Eukaryota; kingdom Metazoa; phylum Arthropoda; class Insecta; order Trichoptera; family Limnephilidae; genus Halesus; species Halesus radiatus. The sequence continues at coordinate 7,029 of JAHDVE020007987.1, read as the reverse complement.
TTTTGAAATTTGCGATTCAAGAGAAAGACTATTGTCTATAGTGAAACCTGGGAATTTTATATCTGTTAAAAGGATTATATCTGTTTCCTGAATACGTATTGGATTAGCTTTCCAAATAAATTCTGTCTTTGCTGGATTAAGTTTGAGTTTTTTGTCAGATATCCAACTTTAAACCGTATTAATGAAGTTACCAACTGCCAAGTACCTCATTTTTTAGGACGTCTTTTTCATCCGGGGAACAAAGTTTAAAGATCAGAAGATCGTCTGCATAGCTTTGTGATTCAAAGCCAGCTGAGTGAATGAGGTGATCAAGACGATTAGTATAGAGAATGAAGAGAATAGGACCTATGACAGACCCCTGGGGAACTCCAAATTCAATGGGAGTTTTAGGTGATGTGCATTTATTGAAAGTTACTGGGGCTACTCGTCCAGATAGGTAAAATGTCATCCATTGGAGTACATCACCTCCAACGCCAAATTCGGTATCAAACACATTTAATAGAATACCATTATAAATATATTTACAAAATGTTAATCATATATAACATATTATCGGAATATTTATGTCTACGTATATATGTACATTTACAAAATTTTAATCATATATAAAATATTATCGGAATATTTATGTCTACGTATATATGTATATTTACAAAATGTTATCCATATATCTATAAATATTTTGATTATCAATATGTATATTTTTCCATACTTAATAAATAAAGCCACTAGCGGTACTAATCCATTAACATTCCAAACAATTTTTCCTCCAATTCAAAAGTCGTTCCCATTTAAAATAAACCGATTGAAAAACGTCATTCACATATATTCTATGAATAAAGGTCAACCAAGTTCATTGACACCAACACCTTCCAATATAGATCAAAATATTTTCAATGTTATATCTAAACATCACCTGTCCTTTCAAAATATATATTTATCTATATCTTCCTAATGAACGGTACGTACTTCAAAGCAGCTGTCATCTATCGGTTGGCGACAAGCTTCATTTAGCTAGTACGTACTCGATCAAATCACCAACGTAATCGAATTTCAGTACATCCAATAAATATGTACTCTTACTACAGTCGACATAAATTGAAAAACAGCTTTCGTCATTAAGGCGAATTATCATTCGTTAATTGGTATGTATTTTGTAGTTTGCATACAACTAATTATTCCATTGAACTTATCAATGAGTTCATGAAACACAAATAAAATAATTTATAGTTCCCACCAAATTAATACCACCACATATGTATTATCCCTACTTTTCGAAACATATCACAATTATTGTATTGGTCTTGAATTATCAAACCAACAATGAAAATTATCAACGTTACCTTAAAAATACGTCGACAAACACGTTCAAATTTTATTTCATAACATAAAATTTTATCATCGATTTACGTTTTTCAAGACCCAGGACTTTCATAAATTTCGGTCTTTTGGAGTTCAACCTTTTTTCTAAACAAAACCAATAAAAAAAAATTTCAAACTACAAAAATGAGGATATCAGGACCTCTCAAAAAAACTGCCAAACAAACAAAAACCGTATTTTTATTATGTATATCGTATTATCGCTTATATTTACATTCGTATGTGGTATATTTGAATATAAGACTTCAGGTAGTGTGAACTCTGATGCTGGAATATTCTGAGTTCAGAATGTTCGGGAGAAAACTGGATCTTTGAGAATTATAAAAAAACTCGTATTGTTTACATATATATATGATATGTACTATCGATTGGGTAGAAATAATTGCAGTGAAATAAGCGTTATTTTTTAACTCTTGATGTGCTGGTCAGATTTACGACCTGGCCCTCACAAAAATCGCAAGTATCTATTGTTGTTTGATGAGGGGACGAAACCGGTTTGTTCTATGTAAATATAACTTGTCTGGAGGATGGGAATTCGGGGGGTCTTGAACCCATGATGGAGGAAGATGCCCTCCCAGTCGCGGTACAGGAAATAGTAGACACAAGGTAGTCCACGGAAATGAAGAGGGTGGTACACCAGTGTACCAGGTTGCATGTCTGTGCGAGAAGGATTATCAGCCGGAATTGTGGCCATCTAAGTACCTTAGGGGTTCGTCTGGAGCCGAATTCTAGCAAACAAACCGCGTTCGATCCCTTATCATAACAAAAAAGCTGTTAAAACTAAAACCACATCACGTATTTTTCCAAAAATTAAGAGAGACTGGAGGCGACACTGAGATGAGAAAACTGTATAAAACCCATGTAAAGAATGTGTAACTAACAAAAGTAGAATAGCATTGATTTCGATGAATGAAGATGATAATTGTATGACCATTATAACTATGTATACTTAATTTAAAAATGTGAAGACATCATACTTAATAGATCAGCTAGATTGCAACTAAGATAGCCAGAAGCTAAGATTTTCCCATTAAAGTCATGATAGGTTCAAATAGAATATTTTGAAGCAACGTTAGGAAAATTCTTTGAACCTATATAAAATCAACGTAGATTACATACTAGGCCAATAAAAGAGAGATAAAAACATAAACGAATATCAAAGTTTAAGATAAGTAGGCTAGGAATGTAAATATGTCAATGGTATGCGAGAATTTTCCTGCGCCACAAAGAATTTGGAGTTACTACCAAATAAGATCTTGTTTTCCTAATAGTCTGAAACAAAAAAATTACACAACGTAGACTCGAAAAGCTCTAATGAAAAATACTAGGAATCCTGTGGAAAAGCAGTGAAAATTCGACACACCTGGATTATAGCATAGGGTTAGGCATCATGCAATGGCCAGGGAGGAGAAAAACCTCCAACTAATAGGAAAATTACACAGAATTTTTCGTTCACATTAGTTAGGAAAATTTAAGGGAGCAGTAGAGGAGAGTCATCACAAATCGGTGGCATGAACAGGAGTCTAATGCTAAATAAAATTAATGAAATAAGGGCGGACCGTCACGAAGAACGGATCGAAGGAGAGGCGATCCATCACATGTACAAATGTTAATAACATAATACGAATGTAGGTAAGAGTACGAACATTACAGCTAGTCAACACATGTTTCATAAATTTTAAAGTTAACATACTCTTTAGAGCACATAAATTACTCAACGTTAATGAATATTTTGAACATTCCAACTTTAGAAAACAGACGGAAAATTAATGACCTAACCTTTTTATTAAAATTATTAAACTAACTACAAGAGAAAATTAATATTTTACATATGAATATCCCGTTCCAACTACAGTTTGCATTCCCCAGTTCAAAGCTTACACAGTCTTGGTAACAAATACTTAAATGATATGGAGGTATTAGACAATAATTTAAACTTTAAAAATAAAAAAAAGAAACGAATTATTTATACCTATTTTATAAATTATTGTTAAATATAACTTTTTACATTATTTACTTATTTGTTATTAATATTACTATTGACTTTGTGAATATTGTATTATTTATATTGTCTCTTCCTTTATATTCCTGTGTATTTTTAGCTTTGGTGGAGTTTTTTTTTTCTTATATCAAGTATAATTAACTTTTATGCATGTTTTGAATTTTTATTTTATGTGATTTAAAAATGTTGTACTTGTGTGTAAAAGCCCTTTCGACGCTTAAATAATAGTATTATAAATAAATATATATATACATAAAACACTGCATTATACCTAGGGGGAATTTGTGGATGCTGGCGATGGTGGCGTAGGAGCCGCTGCCCGCGCTGGCCGGCCGCCCCAAGGCATCCAGTCTGATGAACACGTTGCCATGGCTCCCGTAGGCGGCCGTGGTATAGCTCGTGCTGAAATAACAAACCACTTCCTTATTACTAGAATCTTTTTCAGAATCACCGACGCTTATATGGTCTCTAAAATTTATATGACATTTTTGGCTCCGGTAACAATCGCTTATTAAAGTAAGTCAGATATGCCGCTTAGCATCTGTTTTCACGAAAACGGCGCTATAAAATTAGTCCAACTAATATTATTCTTCAATATGAGATGAACAATTCCTTTATCAATTTCATCAGTGTATTTATAAAATTTCATAATATGTAATGAACGTGAAAAGGGATACGTTGTTGCCATTAAACATGTTACACTCGTGAATAATAAAATTAATTTTCACTTCTACCATATGTGTATTGCATCGAACGTGTCTACAGAGTGGATTAAGTTAAACAGATAAAATAAATTTCTTTACAACCAAATATACATTATTGCACAACACGTTCAATAACCAAGCCGAGAGCTGGTATTTCACAACACCGAGCCAAGAGCTTATATTACACCACAAATGCAATAGCGAGTCAAGATTGCACCAAACATGCAATACAGAGCAAAATTTCACGACACCTGCACATGTTCTGCCGCCTCGCGCGCCTATAAATAGTGTACGCATAGCGGTATGTACTTTCTCTTCACTTCAACCGCATAATAGACAACATTAGACGGCCTGCATGGTCGAGGGGTAAGGCTCTCGACTACAAATACGAAGGTCGGGGGGTTCAAATCCCGGCTTGCGCAAGTAAATTTTATTTAATTAATGTGTGTTGTTTCACAATTAATTCATTTAATAATAATATGTAGTATATTTGCACACGTTCCAGAGTGGAATATACTCTCAATATAGCCCCGGTGACCAGATCTGAATAGCCAGCTATTCCCCACCTTCCTCTTCCCTTTTCCTTCTCCTCCTCAATACCTTCAGCCTCACAACATCCCCAATTGGGAATGCCATAGTTTCACTGGCTCCAGACGGTTGGGAGCAGTTCGGACTCTTGTGCGGTATTCATATAAAAAAGTCCTCCCTTGGATTCCTCGACCTAACGCTACCCGACAAGAACAGTCATCTACACCCATCAACCGCTCACGTCACCATCCGCTACCTTAGCGACCGACCATACTAGCTTATGCCATAAGTCAAGTATGCTCGGAGCGACAACATCTCCGTTGGGAAACTGCAAAACGGCTTACTGAAGAGGATTCGGAAATCAAATAGTCATGCGTCCCTGTGTGGCGGTGCCTAAACATTTACATTGTTTTTCTTGTGCGGGTCCACATATCTCGTACATATATAAAAATACATTTTAAAATGTCTAAATATTGTACAAAATGGGGCTTACATGTCATTTCATCTTTTTTATGGTAATTCTAGTATACGAAGTTACGGAAATATTTTTCTTGTCTTACATTACTTGACCAATCTTCAATTTTTTCAATTAATCACTGGTCCTATATCTCTTTCGCTCTTGAAATAATACTGATTAATGCAATGTTTAGTTTTTATTGGTACTGTTAAAAAATAATCAACGGTAAAGCAAAAGGGGTATTCTTGAAAACAAGTCATATTATTAGGCCTTCCCGAATCAGAACCGTCTGAAGAAAGAGTATTTTGAATTTTTTTATTACTTTACGTTCTCAGGGTACATATACGTTTACAATGTTTTGGGTGAGATAGAGTTTGTCTTCAGAAAAATTTACGCGCTTTTGGTTCAGAACCCGAGATCAAAAATTATCTGGAGGGGAAAAAGTTTTAACGAGCTTCTCTCCGATGAAAAAACACCATCAATAAAATCGAAAGACAGAGAAAATCGTGAGAAATTCCTCCTAAATGTGATGCCATTATCTTTGAAATATCGTTCCTACCAAATTTCTCAACTTACTGTCCCAACATTTCACTTGATATTTGCATATCATAAAATCGAGTTTGATGTTTGGTGTTGTTTGCTAGTTTTAATTATATTTTATCGTCTCTAAAAAGATTTAAAAGAAAACTGATATTCGTCGGTAACACTTGTTCATATTTTAGGTTCTTTGCTTTTCTCAACTTACTGTCCGAACATTTCACTTGATATTTGCATATCATAAAATCGAGTTTGATGTTTGGTGTTGTTCGCTACTTTTAATTATATTTTATCGTCTCTAAAAAGATTTAAAAGAAAACTGATATTCGTCGGTAACACTTGTTCATATTTAAGGTTCTTTGCTTTTCTCAACTTACTGTCCGAACATTTCACTTGATATTTGCATATCATAAAATCGAGTTTGATGTTTGGTGTTGTTCGCTACTTTTAATTATATTTTATCGTCTCTAAAAAGATTTAAAAGAAAACTGATATTCGTCGGTAACACTTGTTCATATTTTAGGTTCTTTGCTTTCCGAATACGAATGCTTATTTACATCTAAAAGCTTAGCGATGTTTTGAAAATGTTCCGATCCTTTCTAAAATGCTTTATTTTTTAAAATAATACGTAGATTTAATGTCGGTATCAACATCTATGACTGAGGTCCAATTGAATTGAAATACATAATTAGTTGTTTTATTTATTATTTCTAATTTTAAGCCGTCAATTCATGGTGGAATTCTATTTTTAAATGTTTTTTTTTTTAAATTAAAAAACCTTTGTAATTCTTACACTTCGAAAATATATAATAGATTTAGCCAAAATATTTTACTCCAAATTAGAATCGAACTCGAATCCCTCTCTCTCCAACTTCCTTATACCCTCCATTACCTTAGTGAGCGGGGTTAAACATAAGATTGCTATCAGTAAGTGCCGTTAGTACATAATACACAGTTTACAACTCGTTTTAAATAAATTAAATAAAAGACCTAAAGCAGAAATAGGCAGCCCGCTCACTGGGTAGAGAATATTATCTCCACATGTATGCACCTCTAATCACAGTTGACACAAAAAGAGGGATAAATGTTCCCTGGCACTGTATACAAAAATTTTACTATACGATAAAACCTTTTTAATTTTTTTCCATCTCTGTATTTTCGAGCGGACCGGTTTCACCCTAGACTGACACAATTAAAACTAAATAATAAAAATAAAAATAAATCGCTTAATTCCTCAATTTTTAAATCGCGTACAAATAATTCGAAACAGAAATTCTCATAAAACAAACCGACATATTATGGCCAACGTCAAGTGTTCTGCGTGTTCATAAAATAGTTTTTAGATTGAGTTAAATAAATTTGATAAAAAATATCTCTTAATAACATAGGAAAGCGATATCTCATTCATTCGCCCATATCTC